>PVJD01006730.1:51029-94140 GCA_004026545.1 Mormoops blainvillei | reverse complement strand
CCTGCATGATCTGCCCATCTACCTGTCTAGCCTCATATTATTTCCTTTTCTCTCTAACATTCTTCATTTTAGCCATCTGGCCTTCTTTCATCTCCTCTGAAATGCCACACTCTGTCTTGCCCTTGGGCCTGTGAGTAGACTTTCCCTTTGGCTGGTACTATTATCTCCCACCAATTCACCCAGAAAAACTCTTATTTAGCCAGCAGGTTAAAAGCAAATGTAATTTTATCATGACAGTCTTCCAGAAACTGCTGACTAGCTCACATTCTTTTTTCTGTGCTTTATTTTTCCTTCAGAGTATTTTCACAGGTCAAATTACCTGTTTAGTGTATATGTCTGTATATTTATTATATATGCATGTGTGTATGTGTGTGTGCATGATTTTTATTATTGTTTAATATCTGTTTATACTTATTGGAATGAACACATTATTCAGAGCCATGTATGTTTTGCTCTGTCCAGTGTGAACATAATAGTTGGTATTCAAGAAATATTTCTGGAGTGAATGAAAGAGCATAGCTCATAATGGACCTAAACCTCCCTGTCCGTCTTCTAGACGGATGACCCTTCTGTCTCTGGTTGAACAATATCAATATGACAGGACACTTCACTTTTCAACAGCTCTAATAATTAAAGTCTTTTTAAAGTATTGAAATCTATCTCCCCAATTTCTACCAAATAGTTGTAATTCTACCCAACAGAGTCAGAATAAACAAGTTTACTCCTTCTTCCCGTCACTTTCCCTGAGATAGTTGGAAATCTTACCGTGAATTATGTTTTATATTAGAGGTCTCCATTATTATTTTTCCATCATTCTTTTCTCCTGCCTACTCTTAGACCCTCCATCACTCTGATCAGCCTCATCTCTGTAGTGGTTAAGAGAACAGATGCCAGAGTCAGAATTCATGGTTGAATCATGGTGCTGTCACTCACTATCTTGAGAAACCGTAACACATTTCACAACCTCTCTGTGTTTCTGTTTCCTCACTTGTAAAAATGGAAATAATAATAGTATTTATCACATGGGACTGCTAGGCAAAATAAATGAGTTATTATGTGAAAAGCTCTTCGAATGGTGCCTAGCAAAGAGTAAGCACTCTTGAGATAAATAGCAATAACAGCTGAACATTATAACATCAGTTATGGAAACTGTTATATAATTGAATCAGTTAGGGTTCAACTGGGGAGTCAGATATGAGCTATGGAATAAGGGAATTAATATAAGAATTATGTAATTGTGAGAGGAGCCAGGAAATCAAGGTCTGAAAGGAGCAGTTTGGAAATTAGAAGGAGTCACCAAGTTGCTCTAAGAGACCAAGATCAACGGACGGTCAAAAGGGGTGTCACAATCAGGGAGCTGGTAGAAGTGCTTATGGGAGTACAGAGTGGATCAGCATTCTAGCCTCTGGTGACGGGCTGGGGCCAACACTGGTCAGCAGGGTCAGTAGTCAGGAAGAAGAGCTAGATGCAGAGTACAGAACAAGGACAACCTGTCATCTCTAAGTCTGTCACCTCATCTTACACCACATCCTTCAGAGAGCAGTGGATGTTGCTAGACTTGCACCACCCAAATTTCTAAATAGAAACGTTGTTGTCTAACTCTAACTCAGAGCCATACAGTGAAGAGAATTCAGGAAGAGCCCCACTATAACCCAGTTGACAATAAATAATACAGCACAGTACATGGAGCTGCTTTGGCTTTACAATCTCCCTCATAAATCTGCTGCAACAATAGAAGCCCAGCAGAACACAATAGCATAGCAGTGTGGGGAAACTTCTAGAGCCAGCAAAATGTACATGATTTTTTGGTTAGTTATGACACATTTGTTTCATATTGAACTTTCTGACATTGAAAATCCTCTTATTCACATGAACTGCCACTGAAAAAGAACTCTGAGCCCCACTGTTTGTATATTTGATTTTTTTTTTCATAATTTACCCTCATTCAAACTTCAGCATGTAAGTTGGGAATTATGGTTTTACTTGTCTCAGTTAAAATCATTTTACACTTTGATTCCGAGATGTAAATATTTGATAGCCCTCCTATATTCATTTTGTATCCAAACTAATACACATGT
Organism: Mormoops blainvillei; assembly: GCA_004026545.1. Lineage (NCBI taxonomy): Eukaryota > Metazoa > Chordata > Mammalia > Chiroptera > Mormoopidae > Mormoops > Mormoops blainvillei. The sequence continues at coordinate 92,062 of PVJD01006730.1, read as the reverse complement.
ATTGCAGGACGGGGTTGGGTAGGGGGAACGGCAGCCCTGAACAGGACAGTTCTCTGTAGCATTCCTCAAACGGCTGTTCCATGAAACGTTAATTCACAAGATGCTCAGACCAAATGCTACATACAACATTTTTATCATTTTTATCGTTAGTCTGTTATAGTTGTTCCGGTTTTTCCCCCTTTGCCCTCCTCTGCCCACCCCACCCCTTGCTCCCACAGTCAATTCCCACACTGTTGCCCATGTCTGTGAGTCATTCATACATATAGTTTGACTAGTCCCTTCCCCTTCTTTCCACTGTTTTACCCCTCTTGACTCCCCTCAGGTCACTGTCAGTCTGTTCCATGTTTCCATGCCTGTGGTCCTATTTTGTTTGTTAGTTTATTTTATTCACTAGATTCCTCTTATAGGTGAGATCACATGGTATTTGTCTTTTACTGACTGGCTTATGTCACTTAGCATAATATTCTCCAGTTCCATCCATGCTGTCGCAAAAGATAGAGTTGCTTCTTTCTGCTGCATAGTATTCCATTGTGTAAATGTACCATAGTTTTTTGATCCAATCATTTATTGATGGGCACTTGGCTACTGTATATAGGGCTGCTATGAACATAGGGGTGCATAAGTTCTTTTGAACTGGTGATTCGTGATTCATAGGGTGTATTCCCAGCAGTGGAATGGCTGGGTCAAAAGGTAGTTCCATTTTGAGTTTCATGAGGAAATTCCACACTGTTTTCCAGAGTGGCTGCACCAGTCTGCATTCCCACAAAACAATGCACTAGTGTTGTTCATTTTTCTCCACATCCTCACCAGCACTTGTTTGTTGATTTATTCATGACTGCCATTCTGAAAGGTGGGAGGTGATATCTCATGGTGGTTTTAATTTGCATCTCTCTGATGGCTAGTGATGTTGAGCATCTTTTCAGATGTCTATGGGCTATCTGTACATCCTTGTTGGAGAAGTGCTTATTCAGGTGCTTTGCCCATTTTTTAATTGGATTGTTTGTTTGTTGAGTCATACGAGTTCTTTATGTATTTTGGAGATCAAATAAGCCATGACACCGTAAAAGTCCTGGAAGAAAACATAGGCAGGAAAATTTCAGATATTCCATGTAGCAATATATTTGTCAATATATCTCCTAGGGCAAGGGCAGTAAAGGGAAAAAATAAATGAATGGGATTATATAAAAGTAAAAAGCTTCTGCATGGCTGAAGAAATCATCAACAAAATGAAAAGGGAACCAACTGTATGGGAGAACATATTTGCCAATGGTACATGAGACAAGGGTTTGATCTCCAAAATATATACAATGTTTCCCTCTTTATACCTCAGTGAATAACTTAGGGAGACTCTGAGTTCAACAAAATCTATGAATTGCTTTGATTTTGAGTATTCCAGAGACTCTATTCAGTTAATACATATTATGAAGATCCCCACTTAACCCTCCTTCTTCTGTTCTAGGAAACTGAGACTTTGGGCATCAAAGCAAAGATATCATAACCCTGGCATTTCCATTTGCAAACATGCATAATACTTGCCTTCTCGCACTGACCAATCACATAGACACCTACCTCTGGTCCTGTACGCCAACCAGGGAGTCTCGATGGGACCCAGCTAGTTCATCCTGATCAACCTCCACAAGGCTAAGTCTCACAGGGAAGTGTGAAAAGGGGGGCTGGTATTTGTCCCTTCCTCCTCGGAAAAATTTTGTACTTCTTGTGTACATTGGGCTATGTCTTCCTAGAAACAGGTTTGTATACCAAGGAACTGGAGAAGTAGTATTTTTGGTCAAGTGAAAAAGTAATAAATCACAATACTCTAACTTATAAAACTGAGAGGACCCTTTAGTGGCACTATTCCGAATAAGGTTTGTTCCTGTGGCCTGCTGTCTCTACCCTTAGAGAAAGGACAAGCCAAGATTCTCAGTATCTCCTTAAATCCTCTTCAATCACTGCTTTGACAGTTGCCCGGTTATTTACTTCCTAGGATTTTGAGGGGCCTTAGAAGACATTATATCAAGTGGTGAGCATAGTTCATGGAATGGAATAAGTGCCCCATAAGAGAAGCTATTATCATGACTGATTATTTTAATCTCCTTAATTACCTTTAAGCATCTTAAGGACAGGGACCAAGTCTTGTGCTTCCTTATATCCCCCTAGCAATTAGCATAGTTGTCTAGCTCATAGTTGGATTTAATAAATATTTATTGAAGAAATGAAGTTTCTTATTTCACAATTTTCGTTTGCCTTTCTATGTTCTTATGTTCCTTGAATCCCCTCTGGCTAAGGAAATAATTACAATTTGAGGCAAACATTTATATCCTCAATCCAAATGCCTCTGAAAAACCAACCCAAAGTATCTAAAAACAGAGTTTGAAAATCCCTCTTAGTTATGTCTATAGTCTTGGAAGACCAATTTCAAGTCTCGATCAAAGAACTGCTTAGAGAAAAATCTCTTTGTCTACATTGTCACATAAACTTGAAGTTAGTGCCTTGATGGAGTTTCAGCAGATCCTGTAAATCTCGGATTCGACATCAGCGTCCCCCGAAGAGGATTGGTACTACTCTAGGCTTCTCTTCACGGTTGCGTGCTGCCTTGACAATGAGGGATTCATCTAAAATGCCATCTGATAGCAGTGAAGATCACAATCAAACCCTGGAGCCCAGAGCACACCCAGTGCAGCCTGGCGCTGTTGTCAAACAGGAAGTGCAGGCATAGGACAGGCAGAAGGGAGGTCTGATCCTCTGGAGGAGGGGTTTAGGAGCAGGGAACTCTTTCTTTAACTCTTCAAGCCTGCGCAGTCCAGTGAAACCTTTTATAGTGATTGAAATGTTCTATATTCAAGTTACCCAATGGGGCACATGTGATAATTGAGCCTTTGAAATCTGACTGTCACAACGGAGGAATTAAACTTTTAATTTTAGTATTTGTTAATTTTAATTTGAATTTAAATAGCCACATGAGGTTAAAGGCTATGGTATTTCATGTAGAACAGGTGCCAGAATGGTAGCAAACAGCCGCGTGTAGCTACCAAGCACATGGAATGTGTCTAGTCTGAATTGAGATGGACCATGGCTATAAAATACAGGGGTGGGCAAAAGTAGATTTATAGTTGTTTGCATGGAAGAAAATGCAGGTTATGATTATTACGATCGTTGTATGAACTCTGTGTCTCACGTACTCACGACTATTTCCTACCCCTGTATATGACAGATTTCAAAGACAATACAAAAAATGTAAAATATATCGATATTTTCAAATATTGATTCTATGTTGAACTAACATTTTTAGTATATTGAGTTAAATGAAATATATTATCAAAATTCATTTCATCTGTTTCTTTTTACCATTTTTAATGTGGCTAGTAGCAAATTTACAATTACATATGTAGCTCACATTATATTTCTATTGATCAATGCTGACTTGTAGTCAACCCAGCTGAGAATGGTCTTAGGCTAACCCGAACCATCCTTGTGAATATCTTCACACAGCTCTGGGCACCCATATATTTATAAGATAGATAAACCCTGAAAAATTGCCTGCAACAGGGGTTGACAAGCAGGGCCTCTCTAAGAAAGAGGTTTAATTATTGCTCTTAAAAGGCCCACAGTTCATGAAAGAGTATATTGTTGCTGTAAGAACTTACTAGATAGCCTCTCTCAGCAGCAGTGGACCTTCGTCTTTTCATTTGACTAGATTCCCTATAATATCTGAAATGAAGTCTTTCCTGATAACCCCTTCCACTAAGACTGGCAAGTTTTTTTGCTGATCCATTGAACCAAGTTGCATAACCTTATATTGTAGACTGTCTGGAAGGAAAGTATATAAGCCTTAGAGAATGTTTTACACTTTACATCTTTCTTTCTTGTTTGTTCCTGTAAGGATCTGCGTACAATTTTATCTTCTACCAAGAGGTTCAAACTCTAGTGAATAGCTTGTGACTGAAGCTTGTTATATATGAGAAAAAATTCCTGGGGCACCTGGTTTTTGCTCCATGCTTTCACTTTTATCTGACAATATTATATATATTATGTATAGTGTGTATATATATACACACACACACTCACACGAATGGTGATAATATAAACAAAGAAATTCCGCAAGAAGCAAAGATCCAAGCATTCCTACCATCTTTCATAATGCGTGCCCAAGGAACAGATGATTCCTTTTTTAGGAGCTAGTAACATAACTTTTTCTTTAACCGTGGTATTCTTGAGGTCTAAAAAAGGAATTCAACATCTAGGTTAATCATCCTTGAACACAGTACTCCATTTTGTGTATTTTCACATGCTGTGTGTTATGTCCAAAGGAGGACAAATGCATTTATAGAAAACAGGCACCAAACCAACTTTATTTACAAAGCAGTTATGCATCCATACTCCTAATCTGTGTTGACATGAATTGGACATCAGTTCTGTGTCATGTAGGGCTGTATCCCCAAATGCATCCTCTGAATTCAAAAGTACAAAAAAGATAGTTCCAACTCTTCATCTTTGGAAACAAATCTTCTCAAACTCAGAGTTGTAAATATTCTAACTTCCAATTAATTCATTATTTTTTACCTACAGCTCTTCAGGCCACAGTATAACATCTCCAAAAAGAGATAACCACCATAGACATTAGTTGCCTTTTGCTAATAGAATGAATTGTGTATTCTCAAAATTCATATATTGAAGTCCTAACCTCCAATGTGATAATAGTTGGAGGTGGGGCATGTGGGAAGTAATTAGGGTTAGGTGAGGTCATGAGGGTGGGGAACACCATGATGGTGTTAGTGCCCTTATAGGAAGGATGTCTCTCTCTCTCTCTCTCTCTCTCTTCCCACACAACACTCACAAAGAAGAAGTCTTGGGAGCACACAGTTAGATGGCAGCTGCTCTGAGTCAGAAAGAGAGCTCTCATCAGACCCTGAATCAGTCAGAACCTCTATCTTGGACTTTTCAGCCTCTCAGACAAGGAGAAATAAGCTTCTGTTTAAGTCTTCCCATCTAGGGTGCTTTGTCCCAGCAGCCTGTGCAGAGTAATTTGCGTCCTGCCTCCATCTCCCTACGCCTCTGTTTCTAAGCGCATCTATCATCAGTATCTTTTCTGCAGTGTATCAGAAATCGATTTTCATTACAAAACTTACCAACCAAAGGAATTCCAAGACTATTCAACTAAATGACTACTTATGGCCCTAAAGAGACTGGTCACACTTTCTCAAACTGTTACAGAATAAAGCCTTTGAAAGAATGCAGTAGTTCACTCGTTCTGCTGTAATGAATTACCACAAATTTACCTAGCTTGAAACAACACAAAATTATTCTCTTACAGGTCAGAGGTCTAAAGTTAGTCCCACAGGACTAAAACCAAGGTGACCGCAGGGTTAGTTCTTTCTGGAGACCCCAGGGGAGAATCTCTTTCCTGCAGCTTCCGGCTTCTGAAGGCCACCTGCATCCCTTTGTGTAACCCGTCATGCCTCAGCTTGCAGCCACATCACTCTGACCTCTTACCTCCACCGTCACACCTCCTACTCCTATAGTCAAGTCTCCTCTGCCTGTCTTTTATAGGGACAGTTGTGATTACCTGGATCATCCAGGATAGTCTCCCCATGGTAAGATCCTTAACTTAATCATATCTCTAATTCCTTTTGCCATGTCAGGTAACATTCACAGTTTCTGGGGATTTGGATATGGATATCTCTGGAGTCATTATTCATCCCGCCATATAGAAATACCACCACAAAAATGACACCTATTTAATTGATGTTACACATAATTTCTAACTTCCCTTTTGGAGCTGCAATTACTGAGCCATTTCTTTATGTGCTGTTGAGAAGGTGTCAATTTGACAGAATTTGGAGCTAGTAGCATGGACAGGTTCCAGAGCAAATGATATTTTTTTCTGGGAAAAAATCTAATTTTCTCATGTACTATAGAGTTTAATTTTTCAACAGCAGGCAAGGTAGCAAAACATGCCTTTCTCCTGTGAAATGTATCCAATTATCCTCACTTATGGGTGAAATGACTTTCTGTTAATAAAAAGGTGCAAATTATTTTAATAAATTAGATCATTTTGTGAGTTAAGAAATGCCATGCCATATAAGATGTCTCAGATATTCCTACAAGGAAGAGAGCATTGACTCAGCAAACTTTAGCGGGTGACTGGGAAAGAAGCTTGAGATCGTCACATATAATGAAGGCACATAAGATTTAAACACAGCAGGCAAGCAATAAATATATATTTCATATAAAATTGAAGAGATGTGGATTCAGAAGCTATCTAATGAGTCTGACCCTCTCATTTATAAATGAAGAAACTCAGGCCCTGAAATGATGTAAAATCACAGAGCAGCAAAGACCCCGTAGGTATTTTCAAACTTTAAAGATGCAAGAGACATTGAGTGTGGAACTATGGAACTGAGTAGGCTGTTTTGCTGTTTAGATTGGAGGTTTTGCTTGTAACACCTCCCCCTCACCAGGAGTGCCTCACACATATGCCCTCTCACACACACATCCACAGCATAATGACTTGTGTGACAAGTCCTTTGGTGCACTCTGCGTCCTGACAAGAAGGGGTGGGGCAGGGGAGCCCAGGCCCCAGATAGGCGGAGGGAGGGGGAGACCAGGGGAAGGTAGGGGAGGGGAGGCAGCCTGGCTAAGCACTGTAGGCAAGGCCAATCCAGAGGTGCGTGTCCCTGCGGTTGGCCCCGGTCACACAGACTAGCGTAAAGCAGCATCAACAAAAGAAGAGCCAGCCACAGACTGCTTCCCAAGACAGTGTTTTGCACAGGCCGTATCCACGTCTTAAGGCTCACAGTTTCCTAGTAAAGGAAGAGCTCTAAAAGCAAAATCACAGAAATTGTGGAGTGGCTTATAGGCTAACATTAAAGTAATAGTTTAACATTTTTAGAAAGTTATAAGATTCTTTTCTTCTCAAGATAATGACAGGATTTATTATATGTATACTTCTTAATATATAATATATATTTTGTATATTACATATGACAACATGTAATATGATATATATATAATATATTAGATTAGAATAATAAAGCCTTAACATATATTTTGTGTTTGTTGGCTTGAGGCAGTGTAGTCTGTGCATGAGATGCAAATTTTAAATTATGTAATGATAATCTTCCAACAATGCCATCACTGCATCTCCGGGACAGTGTATATAAATAACCTTGGGTGTTGTCAGACCTCCACTGTGAAATTTTGTGACTATGTATAATGATGGATTTTAACTATACTTATTGTGGTGATCATTTAGCAATTTATACAAATATCAAGTCATTATGTCATACCTATGAAACTAATGCTCTATGTCAATTATACCTCAACTTAAAAAAGAAACCTTTCTTAAAAAGCCAAAGAAAAACCAAAACAAAACCCTAAAAAACCCCACTATGGGCCATGAGTTACAAGCATAACTCATAAGGTTTTTGAAAAAACTATTTATACAATACAAAGAAAAAATTCTTTAAAAAAAAAGATTTTGTTTATTAGGTTTTAGAGAGAAGGGAAGGGAAGGAAACAGAGAGGGAGAGAAACATTGATGTGTGAGAGATACATCAATGAGATGCCTCTCGTACTGCCCCCAGGTGGGGACCTGGCCCACAACCCAGGTATGTGCCGTGGCTGGGCATTGAACTGGAGACCTTTCGGTTTGTAGACCAGCACTCAGTCCACTCAGCACAGCAGCCACGGCACAAAAACACAAAATTCTCGAAGAGAAATACGCCAAGCTGTTACCATGGGTGACCTCTAAGAAGGGAAATGGGATTTGGGTCGGTGAGAGCGAACCTGCTGGCTTCCCTCTTCATATTAATTGAATTTCGTTTTTACAAAGAGTATAATGCTATATCCCATGTATAAATTAAAAAAACTTTAAGTCGCCTCACCAGAAGCTATCATGTCCCATTTATAGTCAAAGTATGGCAGACTTTAGAAGGAATCATTCAGGAGAGTGATATGCTGAGTTCACCAAAGAAGGGAGTAAAAGGTCATTATTGAACCATACAAAATAAAAGGCAATGCATAGAGCATACTTCACCTTTGTAAAGATTTAAGGAAAATTAACATGGAGCAGTCCATTTCTATCTTTTATGAAACCCAGCCTCTCAGATAAATAAATAAATAAATAAATAAATAAATAAATACACTTAAACACATTAAGTTACTCACGGCATGCTGTAGCAGAGACCATGGGAGGACCTGGAAATCCTGAACTCTAGTAGTTATGAGACACACGTTGGAAAGCTGCCCAAATCAATGCTGCCTATACGGTTAGAAAAAGCCACTCTGCGCACCTCGTCAGTGATGGAAATACATCACAATCCACTTGTGTGCTGGGTTAATTTATCTTCTAAAATCACTGCAGGCAATTCAGGTTGGACTATTTCCAAATCATAAACGTCTAACTGATAGAAAAAGCATGGGGCGAGGTGGTCACAAAACCTGGGAAGGGTGAGAGATAACGAGGCTCAGCTAAGCTTTGTGAATTTGGGCCAAACCCTGCCACCTCCCCTGCTCTCCGTACAAACCTGTTAAAGGGAAATAAATAGGATCGAATAGGTAAGTCCCACTGCACATCCTGAAGCGCCCATAAATATGTTAAAAATTAATAATCGCCTCATTTCCTACCAGCTGTAGTTGTACTTGTTTCACATTTTGATAGCGCCAATGGAATTTTGTGACCTATTTACATGCTTTTTTAAAATCAAGATAAAATAAAATTAAAAATTGTCGAAAGATATGTTTATCCCCAAATCCTGCCACCAACTATTATAGGCCAGTCTCTGGTGCAGCAGGAACAGAGGACAGCAGAGAAAAGAGTAGTTTGGGATCTAAAAGGCTTAAGGTACAAACCCTAGTTTTTATCAGGTTACGCCTCTCTAGGCAATCCACCATGAGTCACAGCTCCCGCATCAGGGTGACATGGTAACAACTAAATGAGACAGTAAATGTAAAACTCAGTAAGTGCCCGGGAAATGTTTCTTTCTTTCCATGCTTAAGAATTTGATCTTACTGAGAAAGCACACATGACTTAGGAAGCTTCCTAAGCAATCTCAGTGAAACAAAGCCTGTGACAGTGGCTTCGCAGGGAGGGGTTTGCATTCCAGAGCTGCATTCAAGGTGCTGACTCCAAGCTCCACAACGATGGGGAGAGAGCAGGAGCTACTATGGGGCACAGCATTTACAGCTTCCACGGCCTTTTTGCTGGTGAACAAAACACTCTATCTTCTGGAGTTTAATTATGTGCAATTGTGGCTCTCCTCTAAACTACAATAAACAAATATCGGCTTCATTCTTCTAGAAGAACAAAACTATACATCTTCAATAAGGGAACTAAAATAAAATTTCAAAGTAGAAATAAAAATTTTTTTAAACAGGAATTTGGAGCTTGTCCCTTTTTCCACCCCAAACCATATTAGATGAGGTTTTTTAAATGAAGAATGAATGAGCCCAGCAGGCATCTCCAGCCAGTGTATTCCTTCTCAAATCTCTCAGCATCTTGTGGAAGGAACAGGCAGTGCTAAGTGGTCTGGAGAATGTGAGGAAGTCCAGGAAACAGGGCCAGGACCTGGGCTCCGCACACTGATGCATTACGTGAGCCTCGGCCACAATTTTCATAACCAAACCCGACCGTTCATGAGTCTTCATTCTGTATGTTCAAAGATATGCAGGTCCTGTTCTCAACATTCCCTTTTAAAGTTTTCTCTTTGGAGGTTCTTTTACATATCTTTTCTTGATTATCCTAAAGCAGTCTTCTACCATGGTTTAATCTTTGGAGGAGGAAGGATTTGCTATCTGAGAGACATTGGAAGATTATGTAATCCCTCTTAGCTTCAGTTTTATTACCTCTAATAAAGCAAGAATACAACAGAGTTGACAGAGATACTATAAGGTTTAATAAATTAATTAAAAGTTAATTAATATGAAACCCTATGTAATATGGTAAATAGTAAATAGTAAATAAGTGTATGGCAATTAGTGAAGAAATATCAGCCATGATTTACCATTAATATTATTCTTCCAAAATATTTCTTGTAATTTCTCTTTTCTTATTACTTTATTTGTACTTTCACAGCCTGCCTCTAGTGTTTAGGAATACTAACTAGCTTTATTCATTTCTAAATTGAAAATGAAATATTTTAAGTGTGTATTTGTTAGGTTGGGTTTCAGGAAATATGTCTGCTATACATGTCACATTTGCCACCTTGTTGTTTGAATTTTCACACGGTAACACTGTGTCTTATAAGCTGTAGAGCATAGACAGGTGAGCAATTCTTTAGTATTTTTAGATTCTAGTTCTAATCTTGGTTTTTTTCAATGGCATTACAGGCATCTGAAGAAAGGTCATGGTTTTTCTTCCACAAAGTCGGGTGTCCTGGCATAATCTTTCCAGCGATAAGAAACCTGGCCATACTACAATAGACTGCGGATGGCAGGTTCTTCAGGTCCAAAGCCATGGGAAGTGGGCTTTGCCCTGGGTCTCAAAATGGTTGCAGTAGCCTTCTCTTTTGACCAAAGACATAGCTAAACAGGAAAATAGACTGTTTTCCACAATTCCAGATTACTATCAGGGGGAGAAGGGTAGTGTTTGGTCTTTGTGAGAATTGGCAGAGAATTACAGATGAGATGCATGGTTTCCTGATACTCATCAACTAAAGGTTCTGATCCCAAATGGAGAAGGATGTACTCCAAGTGCCCCCAACTGTCAACTTGTGGGGAAGGTCTACCTGAGCCTTCCCAGACCCTCCAGCTTAGTTTCTACCTCCATTCCGAAGCCTTCCCTGTTTCGGGCTCCATTTACTTTGTCTTTATCGTCTTTAATATTTGGCCTGCATTTCTTTACCAATCACAGTAAATAGTAAGCCCCTTGGGTGAGAAGACCATGTCTCGCTTCATGGTCTCCTCTTCACTTCATGGTGATGTCACAGTCCAGACAGAATATATAGTAAGTGCTCCAAACTGATCTATTCTGACATCACAGCTTATCATCCAAAATTATGCCCTTTCTCCACCCAGCCCACACATGCCCATCAGCGATGTCTCAGCTATGCTCTAAACTAGAAACATCACAAGGGGCTTAGGGGCTGCTTCATTCAGCATTGCGCTCTCACAGCCCAGAACAATGTTTAACATACTAGACATGCCATAAATAGTTGTTAATTTGAATAGAATTCTCTACAATACCTTTGCTAAAAGCTCTCCTTCCTCCTTCCAAAACACCACATTGAGAAATAGCTCTACTTTTTCTCTCATTTGTTTCTGGACTTCCAAGTACTGCAAAAGCTTATCAGCAAGGTAAGAACTGAAGCCAATACTCTCGGTCAGGAGTGGGCAGATTATAGGGTCGAATTCCACCTGCTGCCAGTTTTTGTAAATAAGGTGTTCTAGCAACACAGACATGCCCATTGGTTTATATTGTGTCTATAGCTACTCTCCAGCTGCAAAGACAGAGTTGAGTAGTTACAACCATATGCCTATAAAGCCAAAGATGTTTACTATCTGGCACTTTATGGAAAAAGCTTGCCAACCCCTGCTCTAGTTTAAACTGCAAAACCACAGCACCTCTTAGTTGTTTGTTATGAAAACGACAAGGAAAAGAAGCTCTGAAAATTCCCAGGTACAGAAAACAATAATGTTTCATGATAATTTTAGAACAATGCAAACCTCGTTGGTGTATATTACATATGTAAAAGCACATTCACACCGAATCCTTTACATATATAATCTCACTCAATTCTGTTACCATCTGGAGGCACCATGGTCCTATGATATAGTTTCCTTTATTTAAATCTTCATGGGCCCTATTATTGGAGGCAGCACTGCCTGTGCTCCAAAAAGTATTTACAGAATGAACAAAGAGTTGCAAAGTCCCTGGTTCCCCTTAGTAATGTCTCGGTCTCAATATTCTCCTAGTGGGGGAGTAGGTGCTGGTGTGTTCTTTCACATGCTTCTGCATATGCATCCATTCAAAATTTTATTACAGAAGGTTTATAAATTTTGATCACTTCATAGGCTCCCAAAAGGTGTACAAAAGGCCTCATGCATCCATCTCTGTATGTGAAAACAGGACTGGGGTCAGAAAAAAAGTGATGACAAATTGTATGCTTTTCTCTTTGGTAAATTCTGAAAGTTTGGATGATCCCATTTCAGACACTGTCATTCTCCCTAACTAGATAATGGCCCCTGGTGGTACCTTGACCAGGAAATTGATTGCTTAGCAGATAGATATAGATGTATAGATATAGATAACATACAGGTACAAATGTATATGGATTTTTACACACACACACACACACACACACACACACGAAAATAAGCAGAGGTCAAGTCATTTGAGTGGTCTGCTATAAACCACTCAGTCAGGCAGAAGAGAAGAAGAGGCGGGAGATGACATCACAATTTAGAGCAAGTCCTGCAGATACAGTTCCCAGAGACGTAAGACTTTTGAGGGCAACAGAGTCAGCAAAGTTCAGAGTAGTGCTTCTCAAATTTTGCATCCATGCAGCCAGGAGGGCCTGTAGTAAACAGATGGCTTGGCACCACCTGCAGTTTCTGATTAAGTCGGTGATGCCAATGCTACTGGCCCAGTGACCACACTTTGAGAACCATGCAGTTGTCTGGAATCTAGACTCTAGACCAGTGTTCCTCCAACTTTAATATGTCTCTGAATCTCTTTGGGATCTTATAAAATGCAGATTCTAATTCAGCAATTCTAGAAGAAAGGGGGTTGAAACTCTACTTTTCTAAAAGCTCCCAGGTGTGCTAACTTGGTATATATGGCACAAATATATCTGATATTGTACATAACAAGGGACTCCAAGCTGTTCCCTAAAACATGAGATCTATTTTGTAAGTGGAGTTAGGCTTTTGAAGTTTCTGTAAAGTTATAGCATACTGTAAGACTTTCAGTTTACATCAAGTATCTAATGCTTTCCTTCCTTCCTTCCTTCCTTCCTTCCTTCCTTCCTTCCTTCCTTCCTTCCTCCCTTCCTCCCTTCCTTCCTTCCTTCTTTTAAACTCAAGTTTACTCTCTCATCTTCACCTATTAGCAGTGAATTTATTACCAAGCTTTGTCCATAGAGTCAGGTAACTTGGATTCCAGTGTGCCCTGTGGCTCTAAAAAGCTGTGGTGTGTTTAGCAGCCTAGAGAATCTTTCTTGGCCTCAGCTCCCTCTGCTTCAAAATGATGTGGGTGTCCTAGAGGATCTTTAAGGTCTCTTGAAGCTCTCAAAGTCTCCACTACATTAGATGCAATCAAAAGCACACCAAAAAGCAACAGTACATGTGCTGCCACCTTTGGGTGGAAAACAAAACTTTTGCTGGACCAGACACAACTGAAACAAAAGATGTTTTACTGAAACTTTCATGGCCTGCCGAACAATACCAATTAATACTTCTTCCACATGACTGCAATTCATACCAGCCTCCCTTTGACATAGCGTTCAAATACAAAGCAGTATTAATTTGATTATGATGTCAAATTCGCAGCCTGATCAACATTGTGTGGCTTATTTTTTCATGGTAGTAAATTTTCATGATTTCAGAAAGTCTGAAGTACACTGGTTTATAATGCATCTAGTTAAGTCATTGATTAGCTAATAACTGACCAAGCCCCCAAAATGGACTGTAGAGAGAACAAAAACATTGGCATTGGAGTAAAATTAATCTGGACTGAAGTTTTTGACCATTTTGCTTCCTAACTGTGCTCTTTGGCAAGTCATTTAACTTCTCCAAGCCTTCCCTTTGTTGTATGGGAGTTTAAAATTTTTTAAAATTAATTTCATAAAGTTCATGGCAAAGTTGCTGACACTTGATAGTACTCAATACATGGGAGATCTTAGCCAATGGCCACTGGAAGGCAGCCTATGATGGTGGAATCAAATGAGCTCTGAAACCAGAAAATTGATTTCAAATTCTAGCTCTTCCACTTATCTGTGTCACAGCCTTGCATAGTTCACTGAAGCTTTCTGAGCCAGTTTCATCATCTGTCGTGGAAACCAAGACCTTCTGGAACTGGTTGAGAATTAAATGATATTGCTATGGACTGAATTGTGTCCCGCCTCCTCTCCCACCCCTGAATTCATATGTGGAAGCCCTACCCCGCAATGTTACTGTGTTTGGAGACAGGGTCTTTACGAGGCTCTTTATGACCTTAAATGAGGTCATAAAGGTGGCCCTGCTCCTACAGGAAAATACACCAAAAAGTATGCCCTGTCCAGGGCATACACACCAAGAAAAGGCCACATGAGCAGACAGCAAGAAGGTAGCCATCTGCAATCTAAGGGGAGAACTCTCTCACCAGACACCAACCACGCTGGCACCCTGATCTCAGGCTTCCGGCCTCAAGAACTGTGAGGGAAATGTTTCTGTTGTTTAAGGCCCCCAGGCTATGCTATTTTGTAATGGCAGCCTAAGTGGGGTAATACAGATATTATAAATAAATGAACATAAAACCCCACCAGGACTTTGACAAAGTTCTCTTCCTCATTTCTCCTATTCCTATAAAGAGAATGTTAAAATTATTATTATTAAGAGTTTAACTCAGTCCTGGAGTAACTTAGAATTAACCCAAAGTAATTTCTTTGCAACTAGGAGCATAATTTTACCTGCATACTTTCTTCCAAGTGCTGGAGTGACATGTGTCTAGACCTATTGTTCTGGGGTTCTCCACTGGGAAACAGAGGTGAGAGGATAAAAGATCTGTGCCAGGCAAATGACGCTGGGCATCTTCACTACTGCCACCTGCAGATAGCACTCCGAATAGACAAATGGCAGAACTAATAAGTGGTGCCATACCCAGGCACAGGAGCGAGCATATGTGGATTTGTAATCCACTACGACGCATTCAAATTTTTCACACCCCCACTGTCATCCAATGGAAGATGGCTGTGTCTGGAAAGTGGCCTCTTATCAAGGGGAGGATGGTGTTGGACCCTAGGAAGCTGCCTCCTGGCTCAGAGAAGGAAGCAAGTTTTTCCTCAAGAGAGACATCTCTTTGGAAGGATTCCTCTGTTCAATGAACTGGAGCCTGCATCTCACAACAAAAGGATGCATCATTTGGTATTGTTAGTAGCCAGAAGAGTGCAAAAGAATGAAAGGCAATTTTAAAAATTCTTTCTCCCAAATGCTTAAAGGTCTTTATCTGCCCGCCAATTGCTTCCCAATTTTTTTGACCAAATCTTTCTTCCCTCCAGGTATTCAGCTACTTACTGCTTGCTCTATGTGGCCCATACTTTCCTCCTTCCACTTTTTCCCCATCTCATTCCCTCTCCTAGGAATCGTTTATCCCCAACCTATTGTTGGGACACATTTCTCCATGCGTCTTATGTTTCTGCACATTTTATGAGCAAAAGCACTGACTATCCTTCGTTCTGTACTATCTTTTTAAAGATGTCTGCGTAGAAAGCAACCTTGGAAGATAAAGATAATATCTCCCTCGAGAGTAAAGTCACCAGTGACCATTATAAAAGATTTGGGTTCCCTAAACTCAGGGTTTCTTGTCTCTAACACAACCCACTGAATGTGCAGGTATTAACTGGCCATCTTTACATTGCCCTGTGGGAAATAGGACTCAGGGGACAAACATTAAAAAATGCTACTACTCTGGCTACTGCTATTTCCATGAATAATAATCTGTTACTCATTTCTAACCCCGAGTCTCATGTCTTCTACCAGCACCCATGACACTGGAACAGACAAACTTGTTAGCTTTCAAGTAGGTAAAATCTCATACTCTCCAAAGTTCTTGATACAAATTTTATCCCTGAATACCCAGATCCAGCTTATCTCTTAAAATTAGGTCAAATTCCTCTCCTTCATATAGATTTCTTGATTAGTTTTTGCTCCCATGTAAAATAGAGATAATAATAATATTTACCTGCTCAAGCTGTTGTTCAGGTGAAATGAAAAAAAACTGTAAGTGCTATAAGTTACTTTTTATTTTGTATGCTACTAATTTATTTAGGGATATTATTTCTCCTATTAAACGGTAGCTTCATGGGGAATAAAAGCTCTAGTGGATTATTCTTAATGGCTCTCAAGTGCCTAGTACAATAACTTTTTAAGTAATTGATTAACTCATTCAAAAACAGGCATTGATCACTAATATGTACCAGGCATGTTCCCTGCATGAGTAATACATCAGGATTTGAGGATTAGAATTTGGGGGGGAAAAATCACTTGCTTATATTATTTGAGTCAGAACAGGAAATCACTGAATCACATAAATCTCATGAGTATTGCATTTGATACTTCTTTAAAACAATCTTATCTTCCTCATTCTTGGGAATAGGTTAGAAAAACAGGTTATATAATTTCGAAGTTTCTTTTTTTTAAAATTAGTATACTATTGGGTCGATTTAGATGAGCCTCACTTCCTTGTTTCTTTGACAAGTCTGTGCATCTGAAACTTCCCTAACCTAAGCGGGTCTCCCACACACAGCCATAGAAATTAACTTTCTCCTGAAGGCAAGTCTCCTGGTTCAATTTAGTTGGTGGACTCCACCCTTCACCAGGTTTTGGCATCTGACACTGGTAGAAAAGGTCTCAGCATTGTAAGCGTAGGAAGGGTGGGGGCATCCCGATGACCTCACCCTTTCATCAGATGAATAGGTCTCTCCCAGATAACAACCATTCTGAAACATGCCAGCCGGAAGGGAAGGGCTAGTTTCCGAAAATCAGCAGCCCCACTACCCATTCATTCAATCCCAGGCCTCCGTGCCCTGAGAAAATCATATTGCTAAACCATGGCTTCAGCTGCTCTGACACTATGCAAAATACATTGTCATCTCCCTGAGAGGTGTCTGGAAAGACAGAAACATAGCCATAATTATAGTCACATTTGCAACAACAAAAATGAGCATAGATACATGTCAAAGGAGACATTTTTTCTTCTTCCTTGACACCTCTCCGTATTAAAGAGACAACAGCAATCCTCAGATATTGCTTTTGCTTCCCCTTGCTGGGATCCTATTGCCAATTTAATTTCCTCTCTGTGTTTATTTTTTTCTAACTCAATCAGCACCAAACATAAGCAACAGTAATCATAACATTTTAGATGGGCAAAGTAGCATAACAGCTATCCAGGGAGACACTCTCCTTTGAATGTCGCATGATCGAGAGAAAAGGGAAGGTGGCTGAAGTGTCAGGATTTTCACTTGTTTTACCGCCCTGAAAATCAGCCTCACAAAAATTTCCAAGATTACATTTTCAAACAAAGCCAACAAGCCTGGCACATACAGGGACTCAAAGAGTATTATCTGAGTCAAATGGAAATGTATTTGTTAAATTTTAAGGAAATACAGTATTATAATATCAGTGACATAGCTCATTTGTTGCTGGACTTCAGACAGACCTTCGGGTTAGAATTGGTCACCTTTAAATTCAACCGCTTCCTGCTATCCCTTTAGATCAACTGAGTAAGATGGGCTGGTAAGGTTCTAATGCCAACATTTTAAAAGTTACATTATCTACCTCAATGAATGATTGGTCACATATAATTAGTAGTAGGAAGAAGCTTCCTGCAGTCACCAAGCTGTTTGTTTTCCAAAAATAAAGAATTACTTTTCTATTAACAAAGGGGATGTGCTCTAGTGAGACACATTTTTATTAACACAAATTTGGAAGATGAACCCAGAAATAACACAGACAGCACTGTAATGTAAAACGATTTTTATATTGTTAAAATCATCCCCTTAACTAGCTAGTGAATGAGCATTGACTGCTTACCCTTTGTGGTACTCAGAATCAGTTACTGTTGAAGGAGTACAAGTTCACCCAAACCTAAAAGTTTCAGGAACAAGAAGGCAGCTCTTTTAGGGGGATTCCTCAGGGTGGTGATGGTACTTGGGGGTATAGAGTGAGAAATCCATCCAGGGGTCTTTCTGTACCCCACCCCAGCCCAGCGGATCTGCTTGGGAGTGCCCCTCTAGGCTCACAATAAGAAGCCAAGTTTTTCAACATCTTCTCACGACAAAGGATCCTCTCCTTTCCTGCTGCCTCTTTCTGCAACTCCTTTTATTGTGAACAAAGTCCTTCCTACCAATTTGAGATAAGTGGGAAAATGTTAATAGTTGCTTTGATTGTTGCATGGGTTTTCCTTTAAATGCAATCAACTTGTCAATCCACAAGTACTTATCTCTTTATCAGATTGTTCTTGGGGCACTTAGTTCTTCTAAAGCCAAAACCTTGTGTGTTACCATTGGACCACACCCACTTTCATGATGTTGCCTCCTGAGCTTGACCTCTCGGAACTTCCGTTTCCCTATCTCCTAAACCATCTGTCCTCCCTCTGATGTGAAGAATGAAACAATGAGTGGGAAAGTGCTTTGGAAGCCCCAAGTGTGGCGCAAACACAGGGATGAGGACAATGGTGATGATTACTAATAGTATATGATGCCAGATGCTCTGCCCCACAATGCTTAGCACCCTCTGACAAGGTGCCCTTACCTCTCCAACTCCTCACCCATTGGAACCTAAGCTCCAGGAAAGTGAGCTCTTTATTTTGTTGCTGTAACACCAGTCACCCAAAGAGTATTTATTTAATAAGTAAAAGAGTGAATTGATGTTTCCTATATGCTGCCAAGTTGTTTCCTATTTACTTATAATTTAACAATATCAGCATCAGGAGTTTATTTGCCAAAATCCTTATGAAAATTCAGTTGAAAACCTTTATGCTAACTCTTAAGTAATATAAGAGTGCACTTTAAAAATCATTGCTATTTGCCATGCTGCCATGCTCTTTTTATTACAGTACAGACATTATATATTAAACTTCATTAAGCTAGAAATGGTGAGCAAAAATAAGTATTGTATTCCATTCTATAGGTGAGAAAACAGAGTCCAGCGATGTGAACTTTCCTGTCTTTCGTGTGGTGCTGGTGGCATTGGTAGGGTGACAATCACATGCTTTGCCTCTTGGTGACACCACCTCCCTCTTTTCTTCACGGACATGGGTGGCTGAGTATCCCCTGCCAGTCTGCTGGATAAGGAAGGATTTCTCTGTTGAGCCACATAAGTGGGTGTTGTCATGTCACCCTCTAGTGGCTTCTGTCAAAGCTCCAAGAAAGGGGAGAGAAGGAAATATATGGGTAATGGGATCATACAGATGGAATGTCAGCTAGTAAAGGGAAAGGGGTTAAGGTAGAAAAGTACTTACGTAGTCTACCAAAAGAGCAGTCTTGTATTCGTTTAGGAAATGCTGAGCACCTACTATGTGCATGACTCTGGAGGAACAAATGTGATGGCCACCAAGCTGTTGTTTTGATGAAAATATACTATTGTCAAAGGAACAAAATGAATTAAAAGACGGGAACTCCAATTATCTTGGTTGCCTCACCTCAGACCAGCTTGCAGCTCTAACCAAGTACTAAAAAATGTAAGCTATAATAAATTAGTAATATTTCATCACTAATATCGGTCTTATACAGTAATTCCTCACTAATGTCATCAATACACTGTTCGGTTCTGTGACTGTAAGTGACATGACATATAACAAAGCCAGTTTTACCATAGGCCAGGTTCCTGTGGCATTTCGTCAACATATTAAGAAAATGACATCGAATGACATTATTGGAGGAACCTGTGGTATAAATGATTGTCAGTTGGATAACTTCACCTTAGTTTAATGTGCCCAAAACTAAGTTTCTTCTCCACTCTCCTCCTTCTTCCTTTATTTTCTGTCTGCATTAGTAGCACCCAGTGGTCAGATCCAGAGACCTAAAAGTCAGCCTAGACTTTCGCTCTCACTCAGCCCTCTACCCCAATAGCCAGCCAGTCATTGAATTCTATTGATTCTGCCTCCTCTCTTTCCTGCTGCCTCTGGTCTTGCCCTTCTCCTCAGTTTTATATTGAATGGGGACTCCTAATTCCCATGTCCCTGAATTTGGATTGTTTTCCTAAATGCATCCTCCACAATGCTGTCAGAGCAATCATTCCCAAATGCAAATATAGTAATATTACTTCTCGGCTCAAAACCCACCAAACGGCTCTCCCCGAACTGTAAGTTAACTTTCAAAGGTAGTTTAGCAAGCAGGGCCTTTCATGATCTGACCCCTGACCGCCAATCATAACTTCTCTGCTGTCTCTTCCTTCCTTTCCCCACCTCCACTAACCCAAAGCACATCCATGCTCTTTGATCCATCCAAATTGATATAGTTTGGTTCGCTAAATGAATCCTGCTGTTTTATATTTCTGGGACTTAATACATGCAATTCCTCAGCTTCAAATATTTTCTGATCCCTTTGGGTAATTAAAGATCGCTTACCCCTTGGAAGTCCGATCTGGCTTATCTTTTAGGAGTCTTCCTGGACAAGCAGCCTCATGGAGATGGCTCTCCTCTGTTCTCTGGTAGCCGCCACCCCCCCCCACCCCCCACCATTATGAGTTCCCTGCAGGAATGAACCATGTTTTAGTTAACTTTTAATCACTAGGCCTGGCATGAGGTTTGGAACAAAGTAAGCCCTTGTTAAATATCTGTGGAATTAATGAGTTAAAAAAATGAACAAATGTATATAACAAATTAACCTCCTATTTTAGAAAGTTAACATATTTAAGGAAAACTGGTTTTGATAATGTACTGTGGTTGTATATGTGTTTTCATTAGGGGCAACTGGATGAAGGGTATTTGGGAATGCTTTGTACTATTTTTACAATTTCTGTGAGTCTTAAAATATTCAAAATATAAAGTATTTTTTTTAAGCGTAAGCAAAAGAACTTTGTATAGCATTTCATTTCCTATAAGTTATTCAAAAATCAGCATGCTTTAAAAAAATTAAAAGTGGTGGTTCCATTTTCCCCAAAAGAAGAAGAATGGCATCTTCTGAGAGTCTCTTAGGAAAGCTTAGAAGGCATTTTGGTCATTGTCACCTACTCCTCCCCTCCCATTGCCAGCCAGAAGCATTTGTAATTTTCTTTGTCCAAAGACAGCCTATAATTGAAGAAGACTTCTCTCTCTTGTCATCTGAGAACAAGAACCAGGTTTTAAAAATATGAACACGCTCTAAAAGATGGACATTGCGTCGTGCTGTGCAAACCATTGACCGCAACATTAACTTTGATGCTATCTGGAGGAAGGGAACATGTGTGGGTTTTCTATTTACCACACAGTCACCTGGCTCAAGGGCAATTTCAGGGTCCCTGACCAAACTTTACTCTCAGTTTATAAAAGGTTTTATTGGGATAATAAAGGAGGCACTATGGCTCCCTCAGACTGGAAGGGGCAGGTCAGATTACACTCTTACAGGGTTATGGACTGAAGTTTATCACCACCATGGATAATAATAATAAATACCATAGATAGGGTCTGTTAAACAGCTGACAATTCTTTCTCACAGTTCTGGAGGCTGGAAAGTGCAAGATCAAGGTGCCTGAAAATTCGTTACATTGTAAGGACCTGCTTCCTGGTTTGCAAAAAGCTGTTGTTTTGCTGTGCCCTCACATGATGGAGAGAGATCATTTCTCTCATGTGTTCTTATAAGGGCATTAATCCCATTCATGAGAACTCCACCTCATGACCTAGTTACCTTCCAAGGTACAACCTCTAAATGCCATTGCTTTGAGGATTAAGACTTCAGCATATGAATTTGGGAGGGACACATACATTCAGTCCATAGCAATGACCTTCGGTAATGACTTATCAAGGCTCTACAGAGAGAAACAGGATGCAGAGCAAAATAAAAGACAACCTGAGAATGGAACCACAGTGAAACCTGTTTAAGGAAAGCAGGTTCTTCCTTCTTCACAGAACATTTTACTCATCTTCGCTGGCTAAGTCCTACAAGAACTTCAGGTTATTAACATCATACCAAAAGTTCTCCCTGACCCTCCAGCCCCCACTATTCATTTAGACTCAGGGGTGTCCAACCTTTTGGCGTCTCTGGGCCACACTGGAAGAAGAAGTGTTGTGTTGGGCCACACATTAAATACACAAACACTAATGAAAACTGATGAACAAAAAAAAAAGGTTTTAAGGAAATTTATGATTTTGTGTTGGGCCACATTCGTAGCCATCCTGGGCCTCATGCAGCCCATGGGCCATTGGTTGGACACCTCTGAGAGACTGGGTATGTGTCCCTCCCCCATGCTCCACTAGCACCATGAACTTTTTGCTCTTAGAGGGCCTGTGACACATATGAATTGTAGTTATTGGCTCACCTGTCTGTCTTCCCCATGCAGCTGTGATTACAATCCTTGAGGACAAGGACTACATATTGTACTGCCAGTGTTCTCCGACAGGTAAATATCTGTTAAGAAAAAGAAGTATTGTGGTTACAGGTGAGACTCAAGGGACCAGTCTCTTCTAAACCAACAATTCTGTGATCCCGAGTTTTCCTGTTTTTATATTTTCCACTGAACTAAAGTGAGTTGTTTTTGTTGGCAAAATGAAACCTGAGGTGAGCGTTAAACCAATTGAATGTTTAAAACAAAGCAAAAGCATGAAATCACAATAACCTCGGGAGACTTAGAAAACTCTGTATTATTTCACAAGAGAAACACTTACCTGTTAGCAACATACAGTGAGTTGCCAACCAAGCTGCTTTCTGGATGGCCTTGGACAATTATTAGGCATTTTCCCACCTGGGATGGTTCCACTGTTCAATGTGAACAGATAATGTCTGGCACTCTTTGGAATCTATCATTTCTCAAGCTGGGCATAGCTTGCTAGTATATCCCTTATCTCCCTCTTGAACACCAAAGCCGCTTCTGTGATGTGCACCTACCCAGAGCAGATGTTCCGGTTGGTTTTACATAAACAAGTGGTCCCCCAATCAAGACTTGTTCCCATCAGTGCAGTTAATTAATCTGTCAATTAATCAACGAATGTTTATTGAAGGGCAGGCACTATTCCAAGTAAACAAATGAGGAAGAAAGAGAGAGAGAGAGAGGCTTGCCTTCAAGGTGCTCATACAATTCAAGAAGTATGATTGTACTGGTTGATGATAAATATACAAATTACAAGAAATATCCAAGGTAATAGAAAAAGGATTTCCTGACTAAAGGAAATAACAGTTAGGTCTTTGCTTTGCTGAGTGTCTGGCTCAGGGCCAGAGAAAGCACTAGTTGTAAGGATTATTATTGTAAAGAATTTGTTGTAATTAGGTAAACCAAGTACTATTAACTCTGAGTTACAGGGATATGGAAATAGAGAACCTTCTTTGAAATGACATTGGCAGCTATGGGATTTTGCCTGTGGGCTGCAAAGGGATTTAACATAGAACTGTATTATTTGGCACAAAAGGAATTTTCCTCTTTCCCCTGTTTGTCTCCAAGGAGCAGTATTGGTTATTTAATATATGTAATGAAGTAAAAACTTGATGAGTTCAAAGAAAATTAGTGCACATTTGTTTTTCTGTGTCAGCCTGTGTTTTTTTGTGTCAGCCTGACTGCAGTAACCCATTAGTGGTCAATCCCATCGTAGAACCAGATACACACAAGTGAGAAATTACCAGAGTCAGAAGATAGAGCTGGGTGTTTATTGTCAAGTCCCTCTACATCCTTTCTTGTACCATCTGCTCAATTTTTTATTTATTTGTGGATCACCTGTACTACGACTTACATAATATTTTTCTATAAGTCAACTCACATTTTTACTTAAAAAGCAAATCTGATGTCACTGTGGATGGAAAACCAATTTCATTGCCATAAATAGAACACAATCATAAAAATCAATACAATAAATGAAGCAACACCCTCATAACCTAGCTAGATAGTGTTACCTCCTGAAGGCTCTGAATCTTGAGGTCTCCTTCTTCATTAAAAAGGGAAATTGGCAGCTGTTAGGAGGGGTTTTAGAGATGTTTCAGCATAAGAGTAAGGCATCTTTCTTGAGGCCATTAGAAGAAATGCCTGAGACCCAAAAAGGGAATTACCTTTCTTCCTGTGTGATTCAATATTATCATGGCCATGGATAAGCTTAAATAATATCCATTTTATGAGTGAAAGACTGTCTACACTTTGGGAAACATTGGGCTGAGGGCTTTGAGAGTTGCCTTCCCCCGCTTAAACGGCACCATACTCTCAGACACAGCCTTTAGTTGGAGGCAGGGGGGAGAGGTGCCGTTGGAAGCCCACCCAAAGTCAGCTGATGCTTCCACTTCTCACAGCCCTCGCTAAAATGTCGCATCCCACTTTCTGTCCTCTACCTGGTGAAGGCAGGTCAACTGACTGGAAAACTCCAAAACAGAAAGAAAAAGGAAAACAAAAAAGGTGAGATCAGTTACATAACTAGGGCTCTTTGTGATCCAGGACAAATGGAGGAAAATCTTAGCTCCTCACCTGAGGGCTGCGCTCACGTGACACCTAATATTCAGGTATTTGAAACATCTCTTGTAGAGACAATATGATAAATCTTCATAGGATATTTGACTTTTCATGCTTGGAACTCTACAAGCATTGCTTCCTATCACCTAATGAACCAGTTTATTCCCTTACTGAATTATTTATTGTAATTTAGACAGACCTACAGTCCCATACTTAGATGCATAAAACCTTTCTCTTGGGACCTGGACACCCCCAGGATTTGCCTGTTTGTAAAGAAGGAGAAAAGCACTGAACAGGCATGGCATCTTAAGAAAGCTGGGGAGAAAAGTCTGGACATCCGCCTGGGTTACATTTACAGGCTCTCAATCTATGTTTTTGCTGACCGCCCTGTCAGTCTTTCTAAGCAGTCTCCTTTTTCACTTTGTTCAAGCAAGGAATTAGTCATAATTTAAGTCAAAAAAGTTAATGAGTCTTTTAACATGTTTTAATTATTTATGAAAGGCTATTTACGTCTGTGTGCTCAAATGTTATTTGCCTAAATCATTTCATTAAAGGCAAGAACATAGATGTCTATGATTTCAGAAAGAGAACTCCCTCTCGTGGCAAGAGCAGTTTTTGCAGCAAATTCCAAAGAATAAGTTCTTGGATGCTGGGTAAGATTTTACTGACAAAGCCCAGTGAGGACAACTATGTTTCAGTGTTCACATCTGGCTGGTGACTGAGCCAGATCCAGTATCCTGTCACCCTGTCAGGGGTTTTTTCTCTATATTTTAGAAGTTTAATTATACTCTGGTGTGATGTCTTTTCTCAAGGTTCCACTTTCTGCTGCCTCTAAACAGCTGGTAGAGATGCCATTCTCAGCCTAGGCAGGTAACATTGTCACCCACATGAAAACCGCTTCTTGGCAAGTTTTCTCTATGGGGCAATAAACTGTTTCTCAGAGCTGGGCTATAACGTCTAGTTCTTATACCTGACGGCAGTGTGACCCGTAGAACAAGGACTCCCCACATCTTTTGGGGAACAGCCATCACCTATCATCACCTGGATGCTGCCCCTTGTCTAATTGTCTTCCATCAGTGTCTGGCTTGTTGTGGCAATGAGTAGGGCTAGACACAGCACTGGGGGCTACAGAGGACACACCCACAACCCAGCCTCCTAGAAGGGCTAAAAATTTGTAACTACTAGAAATAGAATAGAACACTCTGTCTGAGAGCCTTGCCACTCAAAATGTGTTCTGTAGACCAGTTGCATCAGTTTCACCTGGATGTCTCCCAGAGCTACAGAAACATCTTGTTAGAAAGCACCTTTGGACTTAGTAGATCTAGGAGCTGAAATCTTGCATTTCTCCCAAGCTCTCTGTCAGTGCTGCTGGTTTCCTAAGCCACACATTGATTGGCAAGAGTAAATGAAGTCACCTACCCAACTTGTAAAACACAAATCACAGTCCTGCTTGTTCTGTAACTGGGTACAACTTGAAACTTGCTTATCAAAGGGAAGAAAATTACAAGCTCTAGGATCTCATAAGCTTGGGTAGAGAGCCACCACTGGCACAGCCTCAAAAATCATGCCCTGCCACATGTAGATTTTAGTCACCAAGGACTAGGGAAAAAGACTTGAATTCTTGGATCCCCAGGCACTTATCTTGCCTATGCATCTTACCTCTCAGTCTATCATATAACCTCAAATCTACGAGTCAGAGAATTTCTGCTCAGAATTAGATTCAAGTCCAGCAGATTGACACACTCCGCCTCTGCTCTCTGTGAATAGCTCATTAGGTTTCCCTGAACTAAATGACCTATTCCTCACAGACCTTCCCAGTAAAAGCACACATACATCTGCCTGCACTGACCATGTAGCAAACAAAAACCAGGGAGTGAGGGTGTTTGGAAAAAAATAAAGCAGCACCATGAAGCTGAACGGTCCGAAAAAACACCAATATTCCGGCAGTGATGCTGGTGACATCTGAGAAAAATAATATTCACTGTTGTTCACATTACTTTACTTTGACTGATTTGGAGCATCAAGATAAATGTGTTTCACCCGTGCAATATTTTGGGTGCATTAATTAGGGACCATAGCCTCAAGTTTTCATCTACTATGGCCAGCAGAAATGACTAGACTTTTGGAAAAGCAGTTCCAGTCTATTTCTGAATTGATTCTGTAAATAATCACCCTTAGCAAAGCAAACACAGAGACTTCTTGTCCGCATTTGAGAAATGCAGGTAAGTAAGCACCAAGGCTGAGCAGCACTCCAGGGAAGTCTCCATCACTACCTTGGTCAGGTGCCCTTGGAAACAGCCTCTGAGAGGGAGATTTCCAGGGAACTGGCTTCCTGGAGGAGCACTGTACAGAACCACGCCTGCAAGGGAATTAGGAAGCAGAGACTCGTCCAAGAAGGACTGGTTAGAGGAACAATTAACCTGCAATGCAGTTACATGAGAGGCTCAGGGTGTCCCACAAGGAGCTCTGAACACAGGGATGGGCTTTCATAGATGTCACAGACTGAAGCTAGTGGACCGTGCATTTTTACCTGTGCAAGCATTGGATAGGGACTGTCCCTGAGGAGGGGTACAACCTTGGATAAGAAGATTCTTGGAACTGAAACAATTTCCAGGCAGGAATTAGGGGTGAAGGGAGCCTACAGCAGCCAACAGTCTTGGAAAGGACACCCCGGGAATGAGAGCCAGGGTCCTGAAAGGGTAAAGAGGGAATGTATATTTGAGTTGCACAACCCATCATCCACTTCAGTGACCTATTGCCAGATTTCATCTTCTCACTCCTCAGTACCACTGATGTCTTAAAGCAGCTCTCTTTCCGCTTTGGGGATATTTGTCTAACAAGAATTAACTAGGGCAACTTTAAAAAATGCCTGTACCCAATTCCTGTTCTGTGATTGAGCTGATTTTAATGTACAGCCAGGGCTGAGACCACTAAGCCTAATAAATCAGACTCTTAAATCTGAAGGACACTCGCGTCCCTTAACACGTACGTGCAGCGTCTCAGGATTACATGTAGCTGGCATGGGGCAAGACTGCGAGCTGAGAATTCCAGCCACCACTGCTCCAAAGGGATTAATTAGAGATGTCTAAGGTGTTTAGGGGCACGAAGCAGCCAACGTAAACACATACACCAGCACCTCGGTCGCGCTGCCATCTCCTAGGACTTTACAGATGAGTTTTATTGGCTAGATTTTAAACGTTTGAAGCTTATAGTTTGTTTCTTTTTCTTTCTGTAGCTCATAGTTTGTTTCTCTTTCTTCTTATTTTTGGTTCAATGTCTGCCTTTGGGTCCTCGTATAAAGGAGACTTTTATCCACCTAGCTCTTGTAATCCCACCAGTTTTGGCTGACGTACAGTGGTAGCAAGCCTTTCACGGCAGAACAAACTATGCATGGAGCCTCGTTCAAATCATATTCCTCCAAACATAACAGTCATGTGCTGTAAAAATAAAAATCCCATCAATGAAGGCCCTACTCTGAGATACCTGCTTTACAAAGCCAGTGTTCCAAGGATATATTTTTCTGTGTTCTGTCTTATGGTTGTGTGTATGTGTGAGTGTGTGTGTATATTTGTATCATGAAAATATTCAAATATACAAATAGAAATTTTCAAATAGATATGTAGAAAAAATAGTATATTTGACCCTTTCTTATTCATTACCTAGCTTAAGTAGTTATCTATAGGTGGACATTTTTCTCATCAATACCTACAATTTCTGCCACCACAAAAACCTGGATTCTTTGGAGGCAGATCCCAGGTATATCATTCCATTATATACACTTCAGAAGAGACAGGCTTTCTAAACCTTGTCCATTTTACTAATTCATCAATACATCTCCTGGAATTGATGTGAGCCATCAGTCTATATCAGAAATGGAAGACTACAGAATTATTGACGCAAGAGACAGATACTGGGCACCTAACCCATGCTTGTTACTTGGGATAGAAAATAGAATTGGACATGGTATTTGTCTTGAAATTTTAAGTTTTGCCGGTGTGTGTGTGTGTGTGTGTGTGTGTGTGTGTGTGTGTGTAGCTGGGGAGGGAGGCAGGAAAAGAAAAGCATAGAGTTGGCTACATTGCAGTCTGTGACTGCTGTAGTCAAGGGGGGCAGAACTTTGGGGAAAGCTTTCTGCCAAAACTGATTTCTTGATTGTATTTTGAAGATCTATAAACAAATAATGACTTAGAGTTTGAAGGAAGTTCTAGACAGTGGGAAGAACCCTATGAAACTCCTAATTCTGCAACCTGCTATTGCCCATATGCCAATCTGTTGAACTCTCTCTCTCCTATCAGCTTTCCGAGGGAGCTGTTTAGCATCCTCCTGACATTTGACCACCGACAGCCACTCTTATTCCAGACAGAACCTCCAAAATGAATCCAGTCGGAGAGAGCAGTTCTACTTATCTATGACCTCTCGACATGCTGTGCTAGCATTTATGTCTCAGATCTTGCTAACCCACCTGGAAGAATTCCCTGTGGATACTGTGTGGAAGGCAATATATGTGGATCTGGGCAAATCAGAAGACATATTCTACACAGGGTGGCTCAGTGCCATCATCTCTGCATGGGATTACCCAGTGGGTCAATAGGATTTCTTTTGTGTGGTATAACATGAAAAGGCAGATGAATGGTAGCTGACCTGCCCACAAAATCAATTAAATAAAATCTCTGAATGTTGAATTGTTCTTTTCTCACATGGGTGCCAATGAAAAAATTGTTAAAATATTTACAGAGAAAAATTGGAATATGACTTGACAGTATAAATTCAGAGGCATTTTGGTATATGTACAGTATTTCAAAGACTATTTATAATATTAATAAAATAACATTTACTGCTAACTTCTATTAAAAAGTTACTGTGTGAAGTAACATGCTAAATCCCTTTTTATAAAGTATTTAATCTTCATAACAGACTTATGAAGTAGATGCTAGAATTATACCCATTTTACAGATAAAGATACAGACATAAAAAGTTTAAGGAATTTAGCAAGATCATACAAGCAGTAAATCCGGTGTTTTGAACTTAGCGTGATTTCAGAGACCACACCATGCAGTATACCTTCATTATAGATTTTTCGACATTTGATGATTTCCATGTAGAGCCAGTCTATGTCATAGGTCATTTTGAGGCTGTGAAGTTTGCTCTGTAAAAATTATTTGGCCCTGACAGTTTATGACCAAGAAGGTATGCCTCTATATAGATGTCGATACAGTATTACCTGTAATAGCCATTCCTCTAAATTGGAAACTGCTTATATCGTCTACAATAGACTAATGGTTATGTATGTGTGTATGTATGGGGGTGTGTGCATGTGTATTATATCCAGTTGATAGACTCTTTTGTTGCCATGAAAAGACAAACTTAAAATATAAATGGAAAAATATAATATATTTGAAATGTGTAACTGAAAATAACTAAAATATTAAATTAGGATAAAAAATTACAGGTGCCTGTATATGTATGTATATGTATAGATGTATACATTATACATATATGTATATATAATTTGCCTCATGCACAAACACACAGGTTCCCCACACATCTGAAAGTGGTGTTTTTATGAAAGTTTGAGTTATACTGCTTTGCTTTTATGAAAAACTTACATAATATGGTAGTAAAAGGAAAAATTCTTCAGATTTCTTTTGGTTAGCAAAAACAGGCACTAATGTAGGCCTTTCATAAAATTAATGTATATCTGTGTTTATACCTGTACCCATATCTACATTTACATCTACTCCTATATCTAAATATAGATAGAGGCAGAGAAATATGTTAGATATGCCAAGATAGTGATTAGGTTAGATGTGTTTGGAGTGTGGGTATAGAATATTTCTATTTATTTTACTGTTTTCTACAATAAACATATACTGATCCAGTCAGAAAAAGACTTTTTTTTATGTGTGTGTATATTTATCTCTACCTTTGATGTAATTAAAATTTTGGTTGAAGAATGTTTTATAAATGTAAGAGAATCATGCACCTTTACAAACTGGGTTTCTGTTCCAATGCTACTGCTATTCCATTTTATTTTTATGTTGGGAGGAAGATTTAAAGCAAACTCTATATTGAAATGCTGTGATAAGCACTTCTCGCCTTGTCTTTATCTTGACCCATTTCTAAATGCTTTTAACAAAATATAATGAAATACTTTCACATATGTCACCTTTCTTCAAGCTCCTAAAGGTCTTTTCTTCACTGATATTTATCTGCCTTAGTGAGAAAAATGGTCCTTTAGTCCATATTTGCAGGAGTATATGCTAATATAAAAGACGATTAGAGTTTACAAAATATTCTGTATTAAACAATCTGCTGCAGTGCAGTGTTACAGTTTTCTTCAATTTCGTATCGATTCATCCTTCATGCATATTGCATCCTCAAAACTGTATTTTCTTTAAATAATGCAATGAAGAAATTAAATAATTAAAGCTGCAGACAAGAAGCAGTAAAGGCTTTAAGCAGGAAAGGAGGGAAGTGTGAAAAGAAAGAAATGAACATTGGGGGGCACAATACTTGAGACCTCTGAACCATCTGCTATTTAAAAAGAAAACCAACTGGAATGAGACCCAAAGGGATAAGGGAAACAGTCTTTCTTTGTCAGAGAGGAAACTGGTGATTTTTGTTGATTGTCTTTGGTTGTCTCGTTTGAGTAAGGTCTCTAGTAGTATTGATTAGATTGCAGAGATTCAAGTAAATTTTAGATTACTTTATAGACCTATCAAGCACTGGTTAGGATGCTTGGACTCACTGGAAACATGACCCTCCCTGTTCTCTGGTTTCTGTGGACGCGAAGGCTGCATTTTGGGGGCCCCGTTGGCTGGCCCCATTTATGGGGAAAGTTAATGGTATTCCATTTTCCTATCCAAGTTAGGTTTTCTCCGTATGTTGAAGACTAGGAGATTATTCTGAATGGATTTTAAATGGCTCAGAGAACAGAGCAGTTTTCCTTAATCCAATCAAGAGCCCAGAACCTCATATTTTTCTCAAAAACTGGCTTTTACGCTTAAGGGAAGGCACAAAGTCATAATGATTCATATTGGTTGAAGAGGGATTCATTGATATTTTTCAACCCGAGGAGTTAAAGAACTTTGATAAAAGGTATTATGGGTAAAAAGGGGGCCAAATACAAACCTGACAAGCTCAGGGGACGCCTGCATAGAAGGCCCGACAAACTCAGAGACCGAAAGTAACCACAGAGGATGGTCCGAACATAAGAATTCCTAACTAAAAGCAAGTCATTGTGAGTAGTTATGTCCTAGGCCTGTAGCTTCCTTGACAAAAGTCAATCTTTACTGTATGTGAGCCTGTATCATGTCTTTTTGCATCTACCTGTGCTAACATACTTTTGAAATGTCAGAGTAATCTTCTTTTCCTTTCCATTCCCTGCCTGCAGGGCACACCCACTGCAACAGAGCGGGAGGCCACAAAGCTCCTCATTGCAGTCTTGCTCCCCGCATACCATCTCTGTGTGCTGTAAATGTTAGGTATTAATTATCCTGCACCCACCAACGTAAAGGAAGTATATGTCTCTCCACTTTGCTCTTTATCCGACCTCAGAGATTTCCCTGGTTTGCTTTCTCCCGCCCCCTCAATCTACCACCAGTGAATTTCATGTAGCCCTCCTATGTTTCCTCCTTTTATTCTAATGTATAAAATAAGCTGCAAAACTGCCGTTCTCAAGAGCATTTCTCTATCCGTTGAGATTTTGCTTCCTGGCAATTGTCGTCATTTTGGCTCCAATAAATTCATAAAAATTCCCTACAGGTTTGGATGTTTCTTATGCCAACAGCATAAAACATTTTCTAAAATCTTAAGATCCCTAATAAATGGCATTGAGAAGTGTACCAAATCTTCGAATCATATGGTATTTTCATTCTATTCAAACTCAGCCCCCAACCCACCTTTTAAAATTTACCTCCAGCATTTTCTCCATGAGATGGTTTACAGTACTCCAGCAGCAGCACCTTCCCCACCCCCACCTATCTCTCTGTGATGTCAGTGCCCAGCATTGACAATCAGACAAATTAAAAATTATTGTAATGATTTAAGAGTTTCACCAGATGGCTTAAAGCTTTGTAAAAGTGGGCCTTTTATATTAGCCATTGATCACAGCACCTAGCCCAGTGTTCAAAAAACAAAATTCAACTGACTACATTTCAAAGATCTTGCTGGGTTGGGCAGCACCCAGTCTAGCAGATAGAAAGGAGCTGTACAGAATGAAAGACTTTGATAGACAGAAGGAAGCAGGAAGAAGGTAGTTATACTAGACAAAATAGCAGATTGGTTATTGCAAGTTTACTTTCCCTATAGGGAATGGCAGGCGGTTATCAGGCAGATTTCCTAACTGATGCTGATCCGGCGGTTCCTGATTGGTTGGTTTCTAATTCCATTTCTGAGAGAGCCAATATTGTAACCAAGTCTCAGTTTGTGGGGCTTAGTATGAGTGGCTCCATTTAGGGCCTGTTTTCTTCAACACCAGTATTGACTGACTGACTGACTGGCTGATGGAAGGATGGCTGGATGCATGTGTGGGTGGGCGTGTAGGTGGATGGATGGGCGGATGAATAGACGGATGGATGCAGCAGTACGGATAGTTAGGGCAGTCGATTTGGGGAATGCTGTCAGACTGGAGGTAAGAGCTGATTCACTCATAATATTTATTGGCCCACTTCCCTTGTTTAAATTATGTGCCTGGTCCCTTAGAGCTTAAGGCTGCAAATTATTTTCTAATTTTTGGAGCGAGACCCAAAGGATGTTAATTCATTCTAAGGGGAAAAAAAGTCTAAAATACACAGTCTTTATTCATGAAGAATGTTCTCTGCAGTATTATTTACAACAATAAAAAATTGGAAACAATTAAAATGTCTTACAATAGAATTTAGTAAATTATGATACATCAACCCAGTGGAGTATGGTCATTAAAATGATAATTACAAAGACAATGGAGACATATTTATAGTATATATTATGTGAAAAATGCAGAATATAAAAGTATCTGTGTTAGGTTTATAACTTAATAAAGATATGGTTGTTTTCAGACCAATACTAAGAGAGAGTATGTAAATATAAAAATAGCTACATTTCAGCAATGGAAATATTACTCTATTTTTCCTTTTTCAAAGCTGTCCTAAATAATTTTCTTTATTATTATTTATAAAAATCAGGGTGATGACAGATGACATGTGGTGAATAAAGAAATTGGTGGGAAACTTGGAAAAAGGGAGATATGGGAAAAAATGGGGATAATGTGGAGGTGAAGAAATTAAATTGTCCATAAAGGGAAGAAGGAGATTAGTTAATGCCACCTCACCCATGATGAATTTTACTTGTGGCCTGTGTCACCTATCCATTTATTTTTACATGAATCTTTTTCGATACCTCTGAGTTCTACTGATAATTGTGTGTGTTTGGTGTGTGTTGTAGGAGAACACAAGTTTTAAAATAGTTTTATTGACGTGTAATTGATATAAGGAGAGGGTCTAATTTTTAAAATGCACCTTTGGACATCAAGTAAGAACCACCCTGATGATTGAACCTAATTATAAATAACCATTTTACTGGGAAACTTGAGATGATCCTTTATAAGCATATTCATTATAAACTCCAACAAGACTTCACAATTGCATCTCATAAAACTAGTGGAATTTCAGCATCATGAGTACATTGCAATTAATCACTTCTGCAGTTTCTGGGATGTGGATAATTAGCAAGCGAAAAGAAAGCCTGAATTCAGTGGGTAAAGGAAAAAGGCATCTTAGATACAATGAATCACATGCATGCTTTCTTCCTAGAGACTTTTGGATATGCTCCTGGGGATGGGGCTGAGAAATGATTGGACCTTGAGGTGAAGAGAGATGAGGCAGGAGGTAAGAGGTAACTACTACTTGAAGACAGACTCAGGAAACCCTTAGCTTTGAATTTTCCAGTCTCTCCTCCTCGAGTAACAACATGAGAATTTTCCACAGTGAATGGCTGGTAAATGTCCAAAGGGACAGGACAGAAATATATGTATTTTAGAGGGCTTATCTTTGTAGAGGCTTTGTTGTAACTCTGGGATGGTGGAATTAGCACAAAAATAGGATTCAGGAGACCCGAGTTCCAGTCCAACTCCTATCACTCACTAAGCTGTGTGCAGCTGGAGAAATCATGTGAGCACTCAATTTCCATGCCTGTAAAGTGACTGCAATGACTGTGACAATGTTAAAATAATGCCAATGTCCCCACTTATTTGGTATGGTACTGTGAGGAGTCCATGTGATAAAACCTGAAAGTACTTTGAAATGTCTATGTAAATGCTAATCCATCACTAATAGGCACGGAGATCACTCTTGGTCATTACTTATTCAATCAGTGTGACAGGGTTTATGTCCCCCCTTACTATGTAGATTCACCAATTTCTTCTTTTCTTTCGATCCAGATATTTTTAAGGAATGTTACTTTGAATTTATGGAAAGAAGAAGGCCTGTTCCTGCCTAGACTCCATTCAGCAGAGTTTATCATTAAACATAGAGAAAGCATGACTAACACAGGAGAAATTGCAGTGTTCTAGGCCCAATGTAAATAAAAAGGGCTACTGGATAATAGAATATTGATTAGCTAATTTGTTTCAGAGTCATTAGTTTCCACACATAACTGGACCACCCCTGAAATCTCACATCTTCCAAATCAGGACACTGCATCTGTTAAACCCAGAGCTCCCCGCCCCTCACCACACACACACAGTTGGGTAGAAAACATGTTCTCCAAACTGTCCAGGGCATTACTTGCAAAATCAATTCCCTGTGGATCCAATTCTTTCATCTAGTCCATGGTGTGTCTTTGAATATTTTACTGACCTAAAGGTGGTCAGCTTTTTACCTACAAGTTTTAACTTTTTCTTTCCACTCAGCATCTAGTATCCAACAGCTCCCGTGAGCCTAGAAGTCTTAACTTCCACCATCACTTAAGATTTTGTTTTTCTAATAATGCTTAGCCCACTTTTACAGAATGTCACTAGTTTTGCATTGCTGACATTTTCTACAGAATTCCTTTCATTTTTCATTTTGCTGCCAAAATGTCAACATGCAAATATTCTATGAATTTGCCAACTTGTCTCTGTATGGACACATGCACAATAATGTATGACAAAGACTAGAATAAGAAATGATTAATGATACCAAATATATTGCCAGTTCTTTCTGCACAGGGTTCAATCTGTGCTTACCTTTCACAGTTCAATATGTAACCAGACCTCAAAACAATGCTCTAATTATTTTTTAAATGAACAGAAGTATGGCAATACTAGAGAAAGATGTTTTCCTCACCCAACTTTAGAACAATAATGCACAGTATTTTCCTAAAATGTGGTCTGATCTGCACCCACAGAAGGCAATATTTAGCCTTTATACAGTGAATATATATTATAGCTTTATTTAGCATGTCTACGAAATAGGCTTTCACTGTTCGTATTTGGAGAAAACTGAAAAGAGAAGCTGCCTCGGGGTCTCTGGTGATTTAGTGGGCGCTTAGTTCTTGCTATTCTTGATATTCTGGGGGATATTCTTGATATTCTGGGGCCACTCATAGGACTTACTAGGGTAGCTCTTGCCAGAGTTTAAATCAGAGTCTGTTTTTCCTTTATGCACTGTCTGGTTTTGAGCTGTCATAGGGAACTTGCAAACACAGCCAGGGAAATCTTCCACTTTTTAAAATTAGAAAGCCCTGAAGAGCTTCCTGTTGAATTGTATTCCACTACCTTTAGAAAAATAAAATTTTATCCATGAAATTTTTTGTAAGTGTGGGTAACTTTTTTGAAAATAGAACTTTTTTCACATTCTATACACATAATAGGAAAGAATAAAAGAAGCTCTTTGGCATAAGTTTAAACTGAATTCCTCCTCTTTCAGGAAAACTACTGCAGTGAAGTTTACAGTTGGCTCTGGAGAATCTTACTGACAAACACCTTTATAGTGCATCTGAGGGTTCAGGGCAAAAAAGGATGTCCTTTCCTTCACATATTACTAAAATCTGAGGTGGGGGTGGGGAAGGTTAGTAGGGAGGTGCTGGAACAAAGCTACACAGTGGTTGGGTAATAACTACATCCTGAATATACCATGAAAAGAATGAAGTTATGTCACCCACAGTGAGTGATGAGTGGTCCAGACATGCGGATTTAGAAATGATGGAATGAAATAAGGCTAAAGGATGTACTCATACAAGGTATTTGAAGAATAATTTTGTCATCATTTATCTTGCTTCAGATAAACAAGTAAAAGCCATACTGAATATGTTTTGAATTATAATGTATCATTTGGCATCAATGAATCAGAGCTACTGCCTGAACTAAAAAAAAAAAAAAAAAAGTTTTAATTCCTAGGGCCCATTTAACTTGGTCTTCCTAAGCAAAATCAAGCTGTTGAGTCAGCACTTATTCAACCCCTGATTCTCTGAGAGATTTAAGAATAAAGGAGCCAATAAAATGTTTTTGAGTAGAGTCCAAAGGCACTACAAATAGAGCAAGTCTTGACATTTGAGGGGTGGGCTGCTGCCATCGACATAGGATTTATTCTTTTGGTGGGTGAAGATACAAGACCCAATACTATTGCTTTTATTTTTCCCACCCTTTCCTTACCCACTTCCCCCTGAGTCTGGGGTGGGGAGGGGAAACAAGGCATCCATCTATCACATCCATCCTGAAGGGGCACTACTCTGGGACCAGGGGTAGAAGCTAAAAGGTAATGGAGAGCTGGCGTTACTTCCTCCATATACGTCTGAAGGAAGTCACCTGCAACCTTTACGCTTTGATTCCAATGAGAAAGGTTTCTGGGAACCATTTTGTCACTGTAAGACTTAAATGTTTACAGAAGAGGGACAACTGTGCTAATCTATGTTAACTTCAAACAGGTCAAAGACAAAGATCAAGCTTCCTGAAATCTGCAGCTTTTAATCACCTGTTAGTATTCCATTATGGAATACCATGCAACTACGGTAATATCAAGCCCTGAATTGACTCTTGTCCTGGGCTCATATGTGTCATGAATCATCTGAAATATTAAAGTTTCCATTCTCCAGACTGAATTTATTTTATTAATCCAGGTATGCAGATTAGATTACTCTTAATCCTAGGTTAATCCTAGATTATAGTGCACTATAATCTGTGGTCAGCGCAGCCCTTTGTTTTATTT
This sequence comes from Mormoops blainvillei, assembly GCA_004026545.1. Taxonomy (NCBI): domain Eukaryota; kingdom Metazoa; phylum Chordata; class Mammalia; order Chiroptera; family Mormoopidae; genus Mormoops; species Mormoops blainvillei. The sequence continues at coordinate 54,644 of PVJD01006730.1, read as the reverse complement.
ATATTATGCATCTATTTTGTTAACTTATTTTTTCATGATAGACTTACTGCCTTCCAAAATAGTTTGCTATTGGTCTCAGTTTTCTTTCCTATCAGAGAAGTTAGAGCCTGTGATGTCTAAGGTCCCTTTTAGCTCTGATGCACTGTGAAAGTTAAGACTTGAAATATTCTTAGATCTGTGCCTGGCATATAACTAGTCCTTAGTAAATGGTAGTAATACACTACCATTTATTATTATTATCATTATTAAATTTGATAAATTTTCACTCTTGATTCTAAACTTGATATATTGGAAAACTGACTGGACTCCCCATAAATTTGGTGACTCCTACTGGGCAGTAAAATTTCTAGGGGCATTTTTCCTCATTGGTCCGCTCCAAATTCCATTATCAAGTTATCATTAATTCACCGAATCTCAGGTTAGAAGAGATCTTAAAGGTCAATTTCCAGCAAAGGATGTACCAGAGAAGGAAAGGAGGCAAACGCTTCACAGGATAATTTCCACTTGCAGAATTTCAAGATGAGTCCTACGGAGTTCCTGTTCACTTCTCCTTCGACTAAACCGCCTGGATTGCTGTTCATTACATTTCGCTGAAATTTTCTTTCAGAGCTATGAAGGACCTCGGCAGAGAGGCCAAACACTAGTGGGGCTTCATTATCAAGTAATGTGTTGCTAAGTATAAGGCAGAGTAGAACTTCAAACTGCCTGGTTTCCTGCCACATGGCACGTTACAGAGGGAGAGTCCAGGATCAAATCCTGCAGGGCTATTCTTCATGTACAAAAAGGGAACATTTGTGCAAGACTTGGATCAGCTTCTATTCCAAAGTCAGCGATGGTTCTGCACTAACCATTACTACTCTATCAGTTCCTTGTCCCTGCGGTTACGGAAGCCTTTATAATAGAGCTGTCTGTGATAACCAGCAGAGCTTAAGGTCATGAAAGATGTCTTTTTTGCTGCACCTATTGATCCTTATCTGATGGCTTGATTCTGTCCAATTGACTCTAATCAAGGAAGCCAATGAGTTCAGCAAGGAATATCCCAAAACAGGAGGCAGGATGTGCCTGCCCATCAATGGGAGAGGGGTTTCTTTGGTATTATTTAGGTTTAAGAATCATACTCTTTGAGAATGCACACATAATGGAAGTGAAGATAACTATACAGAAGTGATGGACAATAAAATGAATAAGTCTATATTCATATGTTTGATTTGACAGATGAATGAGGTTCCAAATCTTTTTTTAATTTTTTTTTTAAACAGAGCTAAGTTTTTCTCTCCTAAAGACATAAGCATCCAAATGGAAGAATATTCCCTTTGAGTAAGTTAAATGCTGGCTCAGGGATTGGTTTACAAAGCAGAAAAGTGGTTTGCCCATTCATTTCCTACCTCACTTTCCAATTCTCTCTCATGTTCAGTGCAGTGAATGCTGTGTGTGTGTGCCAAGCAGGGCACGCTCACAGAAGGCAAGAGTATTAGTGGAAAGAAAAAAAAGAAAGACACCATGGAGAAAAAATATCAGTGAGCAATTTTGCCACTCTTAGGAAATAACCTCCAGGAGATCTAGCGCAGTGATTCCTCTTCATCTAGTTCAGAAACTGAAGCCCAGAGGCCACACGGCTTCCAAAGAGGTATTTTGTGCTGCCTTTGCAGTCCTAAACAATAACGGTCCCAGAATACCAGAGAAACCTACAAGCAATCCTTCAAATTTGACTCATGAAGTAGCTTGTGTATTCCTCACAGTGGTGGCAGGCTCTCCCTCCCACCTGAGAGCGAATGCCCACAATTCTGAAGGAAAAAAAAGATGGACAGGCATATATTGACATTTGGATCTTGACCGAGCTCTTCTCATTCCATCTGAAGTCCATCAGCGTCTAGAGGAATATTCCAAGGTCCCTGTTGATAGCTGTAGGTGGTCTGGGTGGCGATTAACTGTGATCTAACAGATAGTAAACTTTCTGGACTTCAGGCTGGGGAGGGAAGAAGCGATGTGTCCAAAAGAACTGGTCAGTGGTGAGATTGTGCCAAAACTCCAAAATCCAAGCATAGCGCTTATGCTTTCCCACCTACAAATAACAGCAATAATAAACCACATTTACTCTAGCTATTCAGAGAGACTGAATTCCACTAATCCTTTGTGCCTCCTCTCCCTCTGCCTGCTCCTCTCCCCCTCCCGCCCTGCCCTGTACCTAGCACAATTTCTGGCACCTTCTAGGTGCTCAAAAGAAATGCATTGAATCTGTCAAGTAAATGAGTAAAATATGTGCCCTTCTGTAAATGATTTAGTTCTTCTGATCTTCCACTTCATCCGTAATTGGGGGATAATGTAATTTGGTTGGTTTGTCTTCAAGATTAAATAATATAGCATACCTTATACAATGTGTAAATGTCATAAAAAGATAACTTTATGAGTTATGAATGTAACTTTATGCATTTTATGACCTTTAAATTTATGAATATTGAGTTTGCAGATATGGTTCAGCTGAGGGGAGGTGGGGCAGGACTAAGGCCCTAGGCAGATAAAAGAATCACTGCCCAAAGCTGTAGGTGTGAGGGTTGATCCACCTCAAATGCATTTAGCCAATGCTTAGGAAGAAAACCAATGGGGACTGAAAAAGGAGAAGGGGAAAGGGGGTGAAGGAGTTAGTGATATAAGTGAATACTTTTAAGGTCAATTGATTTACTTCATAAAGGGGTAAATTTTCTTTTCACAAGAAATCATCGTGTGCCAAAAAAGGCGGGGAAGTTGTTCAGCAGAAGCGGGTTAACCTGAGCTCCCTCTGAGTTCCCTCCTGCCGGCTGCAGTCACAGTGCATGATACAGTAATGAAGGTGGTATAGTCACATACTGAACTTCCTCTGTGGTCCTTTTTATATTGAAGTCTCTCACTGTTTCAGGGCTGTGCTTGGAAAAGTTGGAAAACTTTTCCCTTGGTGGAGAAAAAGAAGCCCACATCAGACTCAGTGGAACGAATGAATGAAGTTATTCCCTTGGCTCAGCATCCCCATTCAATTTCATAGCAAATATTCATAGAAACGTCTTTCCTCAGTTCCGTGACTGGAATTTTACTCTCGTGTGCTGTTGCCTAGAATCGGATGCACAGATTTCGAAAGTCACCAGGTTACAGACTTGGCTTTGGAGCCACCGTGGTTGGTTTTTGCAAGAGTCGATGAGCCTTAGGGTGCTGTGTGGTAGCTTCTCTAGCGAGCAGAATGTGTAAAATAAGCAGTTGTAAAAAGCATGAAGAATTAATGAAGTGAAAACCTAGGGTTATTTGTTGGCAATTGACAAGCAGGTGACCTCCTTAAATATTAGTTGCTTAAGGCTCTGAGCGAGGATGAATGGATCTTCGGGTCGCTTGACTCTCACCAGCGTGTCAATCTCTTTAGTTTTTGGGGAAGTGGAGGTGAATTAATACAAATTTAGGAGGGAGGAGAGAGAAGGGGTAAAACCAAGATGCCTACACCGGAGCTCTCTTAGCCCTTTGGAAAGTCTCGCTCTTACTGCTGGGGACCCTGGAGGTTACAGCCGAGAGAACCCGGCGGCGCTAGGACCTGTTTGGCGCCTGGCTGGGGCCGCTGCCGGGCGGGCAGGCGGAGGAGGGAGTGGGGGGGGGGGG
>PVJD01006730.1:0-50929 GCA_004026545.1 Mormoops blainvillei | reverse complement strand
CCCGGCCGTTCGCCCAGTGAGCCAGAGGGCTGGGAGCAGGTCCCTGCAGCCCAAGGGATGGTCTAGGAGCCGGCGTGAGGCTCGCTTGCTCTGCTCCCAGCCGGGACTTACCGCCTCCTGCCGATCTCCCAGGACTGCTAGCCGCGGCGGCCGGGGGCTGCGCGCCGGAGAGGCACAGGCCGGAGAAGTTAGTTGTGCGCGCGCCGCTTAGTGCGCGGAGCGAGCGAGCGAGCGAGGGAGGCAGCGAAGCGCCGGGGCCATGGGCTGGGGGAGCCGCTGTTGCTGCCTGGGACGGCTGGACCTGCTGTGCGTGCTGGCGCTGCTCGGGTGCTGCCTGCTCCCCGTGTGCCGGACGCGCGTCTACACCAACCACTGGGCAGTCAAAATCGCTGGCGGCTTCCCGGAGGCCAACCGCATCGCCAGCAAGTACGGCTTCATCAACATAGGACAGGTAACGGCAGAGTGGCCGGGCCCTTGGCCCTGAAGCTGCCCTGGGAAGCGGGGGGAGGGTTCCCCTTCGACATCGCGCTTCTTGTCCCCTTCTCGTCAACCCCCCTTCCCCCTCTTCCAGATGTGCTCTTGCAGCTGTTGCCCTAACTCTTGAGCGATGCTCTTTCTCCCCCTCTCTCTTTTACACACATATACACACTCACTTCTCAAAGTTGCTGGGGTTTGCGTTTTGTTTACTTGTTTCTTGCAAGCCACGAGGGACAGGTAGGATCTCTGGAAAAATCACGAGTGTGCATGCCTCCGTGGTTGTTTCAGATCCCACCGGACCTTTTGCAATGGAAAGTCGGGGAGCACTAGTAGCTTGAGCTCTTTTGAGGGGTAGGGGGTAAGCACGGCCCTGGTGCCGGCCGCTTGTGGTTTCAGAGAGCTGGAGTTAGAGGGAGGCGGGGAAGGGAAAGCCTTTCCTGCTCGGACCTGAATTTAGCCCAGAAAGAAGTTTCCTCTTTTGGGGCAGAAGGGATGCTGGGCGCTGGAAGCGCAGGAGGCGCTGGAGGCTCCGGGACCAGAGCTGGAAGGAAGGAGAGAGGCGGAGGGAGGAAGAAGGAGCCGGACCCGGCGTGAGCGCAGATTTTGGGGCAGCCCTCCCGGCTTCTTGGCCTCTCGCGCGGGATCTGCGTGTGGGCTCCTGGAGAGGGGAGGTGGAAAACGTCCCAGACCCGCTGACTGTGTTCTGCTGTGGGAAAACGGCGAGTCTTCTCCAAGAGGGATGTGCGGAGCCCGGAGGTGGCGCGGGGTGAGAGTTGGGTCGCGGATATTTTTGTGGGGTACCCCTTGAGGGCTTTCCGCAGAGCTGCCTCGCCGGGGAACAATGAATTGAATGGTGTTATGGGGACGATTGTTAGTGCAACAGATTAGGAGGTACCGCCGGGCTAAATGATCTTGGCTTTCTTTATCTTTTTCCTGCAAAAAAATGGGGTGGAGAGGGCTGTGTAAGCGGTCCCAGACAGTGTCCTCGTCCCCAGATACTCACACTCCCACTCGCTTCCCCGGGACTGGCCAGAGGAGGCCCTGGCCAGGTTCTGTGGAGACTCTGCTGGGGTTGGGAGGTGAGGGTGGTGGGGGCACTCCCGCAGCAGACGCGCTTCTGGGACTGCTGGGTCTGCACGCGCCCTGCCCGCCCTGCCTGAGTGGATCGAGAGGAAGGGCCAGCTGAGGCTGGCCGCCTGAGCAAGACAGCACAGGCCATCTCTGATGTCATTGAGCTCCACGTCCAGGACTGCTAGACCTGGGGCCTGGGAACTCCACACCTAGAGAGGAGAGAGGAGGCAGAGCTGCTGTCGCCGCAGCTAGGAAGAACTGGGGAGCGCTGGGGGTTTGGAAGAGCAGGAGCAGGAGGTCTTACACTTTGCTTGTCCAGAAGGAAGATAACGTTCCAGAGAAGCCAGTCCTGTGGAGGACTAAGACCAGAGCAACGGACACAGCCTGTACCACCTCCCCCATCCCCACCCCAAACACACACCTGGAAGGAAGTCAGGGAAGCCAGCCAGATTTTGTTGCCTGGGTGCCTGTCATCTTCAGGAGAGTTCAAATCAAATGGCTTGTTAGGATCCTGCTGGCAGAAAACACTGACCCTGTTCAAAGTCTTTTTACATGAGCTTAAAATTGGGTGCTGCATGTGACTCAAGGTGTAACTGGGAAGGTTAACACAAAGTAGTCCTGCTAATCTTTCCAGAGACATTATCTCTTGGGTTCAGCCAATGTTGAGCATCTCCCATATACCAGGCATATTGGAAGAATAAGTTCTTGAACATACACTGCTTTCATAATAGAAAAAAATGACCATTTTGGTGGGTATTACTTCACATACAGCAAAAGAGGAAACAAGGCTGGAGCTGACATGCACAGGGTCACCCAGCTATGATTAAGACCTACTTCTCTCTGGTCCAAGCCTTTTCCTACATGACTCCTGTCTTTTAGAGAATCTCTCCATCCGTTGGGGGAAAGGAGAAAGAAAGCAAAATCCCTGTTTCCCTGAATTCTCACTTAGTGGCTCAGTAGCCTGGATACAAATATCTAGTCTTTAATTCAAACAGACCTGGACTTTTTGAATTTGAATCTAAGAAGCTTCATGACTTGCAAGGACCAAAAGATCTGTATCTGAATGAATTCATTACATAGAACTTGGATATTGTGAAACATGGCAAAGCGAGAGAGGAGCTTTTGTCATCAAACTTGCTTTTGAACAAGCACTATTTCAGTGTCCTGCAACCTCCCCTGACTTTTTACAAAGCCTTCTACCATGGGTTTTCATTAGAAAAGTAATACTAAGAAAGTTTACATACAAATAATGCCCTCCACTATTTATGGTGGTTTTTTACAAGGCCAATGAGGAAATTTAGGGCTTACAGAAGTTACTGAGGACCCCTTGAACTGAAGCCATAAGCAGTGTAAAAAGATCAGCTATTCTTACAGTGTAAAGCATTTCCTTTGCAGATCAAAGGAGAGTAACCCTATGCTAAGTCTTTGGGGTGGTAAATTGAGTTCACACCTGCAATATCATTGCACTGTAAGGGCCAAATGTATTTCTTATCCATTCTTAACTGCTCTGATCTTTTAACACTTTAGACCTCCTTTTGTTATTCTTTCTTTCCATCAATACACCAGCTGTGGTTCAGTTGAGGGCAGTAACTAATTTGCAAACGTCCCTGGAATGTTCTCCTGTTTTTTCCCATTTGGGCTTGGGGTTCCTCCTCATGTGTCACAAATTGGAACTGAGACCTGTTGTTGTTTCTGAAGTCCTGGGAGTATTTTTGATATCTTCGGTATAATATTTTAGGTGAGTAAGGCAGTGAATTTTCACCACAGCATAGGTGCAGTTTTTGACTATCAGAATTTCACTGTAATGTTTTGTATAGCATCTTAGCCTTTAAAAGCCACCAGAGATAAAGTTTCTGGCCTGGAGATTTCTGCAGAAAAGAATGGGCGTGCCTCTTGTGTGCATGAAAGATAGGACATGCAGAGCAACACAAGAGCAAGGAGGCAAACAAACGGCCAAACAGAACATGCTTGACTTCCTGGAAGGAACAATAAGGCGGGTTTTTTCCCCTTTTGGTTATTGAGATACATTATGTTTTGGTAGGTTTTTCATATAATGTTTATGTTTTGCCAGTGGTTATACCTTGAAATTCTGAAATGATACCATAATTATTAGTAGTAGTTGTCATGTCAGCATATATTGTATTTTGCTTGGTATTAGCGTCAGCTGTCCAATGCCCTGTTGTTCTTCCCCTAGAAGCCTTGACTCCTAGCCCCGTCGGTGTCTGTCTAGTGTGACCAGCACCTGCTGGGCCAGCTGAGAATAGGCGTGCCTGACTGTTGGCTTGCACGGGAAGGGAAGAGGGCCTAGTGCTTCCTCACAAATCCTGTGCTGTGACCCTTTCAACTAACAATGTAGTGATTAGAGAATAGAAATGATAAAAAGGAGTAATATTTGACAACAATGTTAATTTTGAACCTTTGGACTCAATCTAGAAACTAGGAGGGATTAATTTCTGGTTATTTGAACCCAGGAAAAAGGTGCCCTGTGAAGGTTGTTTGTAATGTGCAGTAGCTGTATTTATCCTTCTGGAAATTGCTTATACTCCTTGATTCCAAGCTGAGTTTGCCAGTAGCAGAAGACCCTGCCACAGCCATGTGACTTATCTTAAACAAGGTTCCTGAAGGATCAAGCCAGGTTCAAGCAATACTGGGGAAATATTTCACCTGGAGTTCCTATTGAAAGCATAGACTTGGGAACTCCATTGATGACACTTACAAGGTCTTTGAAAGCAGTAAAGTCATTGAACTTAATGGAGCCCTGTTCCTTCATCTGTAAAATGATAAATCTCTGGGTAATACAGTGAGTTAACTATGCATCGCTCAGCACATAGTCTTGCAATGAAAGTTGTGTTGACTCTGAATCCGAAATAAGTGGGACTCAAACTTTATTTAGATAGGGAGAAAGGAGGACATTTTTTAAAAAAATGGGAGTTGCAAAATGTGAAGATCGGGAAAATAAATTTTTGGTGGTGGCTGAGTTAAAAGCTTAACCAGAGCTTTGTGGATAGGGAAAATGGTTTTCGATTTCAACTAACAACTTAGTTTTCTGTTGGATTCTAAATACTTATAGCTGATTTCCCATGGCAGTGCCCTCCTCTCTGGTAGATCCTTGTTGCAACCTATTAAATATTATAGGATAAGTTTGTTGGAGATGGAAGAAAGCGAACAAAAATATGGAAAGACTGATTATTTTATAAAGCATCTCACCCTGGTACATTATGTTAGATCATACTTGAATTTATATTTTGTTGAATTCTGAATGTAGTTTGTATGAGGAAAGTTAGAAGCAGCATTTTCTAAATCAGTAGGAAGAGATACTTTAGCAGGAAGATCCCGAAGGTCTCCCACTCTGCTGATTAATTTTGACCTGTGAGTGATGTGGGATGATTAAGGGGTTGATAAACAGTGGAGAGTGAGTTCTGGGTGCATATGGTTGGCCTTGGAAACAGGGGACATGGCTAGTCTGATGGGTTGTGTAGGAGTGGGCTGTGCTCCCCACACTGGATCCGTAGGCATTTTGTAAACAGAAAGGTAAGTTGATGTGGGAGTCCTAGGTTGATCCCTATGTGATATATCTGGCTTTGCACGGGGCAGCTCTTCATACCCAAGAACCTCAGCCCTGACCTGACCTCCACTGGCCACCCTCACATGCATAGTTCTCATGAATAGGGGAACCTTTCGTGAGAAAAAGCAGTTCAGAGTGCTTGGCCTAATGATGGCAGGTCTGTCTGTTGCATTAACCTCATAGATTAGGAATGGCTTGTATGTGGCCATTGGGATTTTTGGGGTCTATTTGAAAAGAAAACTGCATTTTTGTGAGCCCCAAGGCAGCTGAATTTGCCTTACTGCTATCTTTCATAAGCTTATATCCAGAGGTCCTAACCTTAAAGGTCAGCCAGAGAAGCAGGGTAGTGTGCTGGGAAAAAGTCCAGGGATGTCTGACTCTTTGGTTAAGGGAGGGAGCCCTGACCCAGAAACATCCCCTGGGCAGGGAGGGGTATTTGTGTTGTCTGTTCAAGTTATGTGAAGTAGTGTCTGGGTTTACCCAAGGCTAAAGTATCTCCCGGCATTGCTCTGCCTTGGGACTTCCTCACTTGGCTAATTCAGGTTGGATTCATTGACAAAGAAACCGACCTTGGCTTTCTGGATGGTAAAAATGAATGCTTGCAGACATTCATGCATGCCAGGAGATACCTATATATGAATATGCGTGTGTGTGTGTGTGTGCATAGATGTGTATCTGCTAATTATTATTTTTATCAAAGTTAAATATGGACATACTCTAGAGTGAAATTACTCATGCAGCATTCTTACTAGTTTCAGCAGATTGCATCTCTGCATCTAAGGGCACCTGAAAGGAGCAATCAGTGCCAATAAGCTCTGCAACCTGGGTTAATCCTAGGAGGAACACGAGACCAGAAAGAAAACAGGACTAGGAGTCAGAAGGGTTGAGTGAAACTTAAGGGTTTGCTTTTTATTAATCAACCTGGCTCTCGGTGCCTCATTTTTCAAACAGGAGGCCTCAATTCCTGTTCCATAGCTCTCCCAGGGTTGCTGTGAAATCAAGTGCCCTGATAATGAACACGAATATATACAGAACATCAGATTTAGGAAACATCATCTGATCAAGAAGGGACCCAAGGAGATGCAAAGGCTGCCCAAAAGAAAGCAGGGGAGTACTCCCTTACTTAGTGGGGCAACTTGCAGTTTTCCAGATTCCGGGACTGCCCCTGGGGATCCAGTGGGCACCGAAAGGGGGAAGAGTCCGTGTCGCTCCATATTCTCCCACTGGCGGGTAGTCTGAGCCCCGGAGAACTCTGAGGGCTGGGCCAACTGAGTAGAAAAACTCAGCTGGCTGAGGTTCTCCATCTCCTGGATGGACAGCTTGGGTTTGTATAGATATTTACGATATGACCATTGCAAGATTTTAATTTAAAGAATCCAAACATAGCCTTTTAGGTTTGACTCAAATGTGAGTAGGTATAGGAGAGTGGTGGGAACCAAAACTCAAGTAAAGACAGGCCCATGAGGAATACAGATGGGACCCTTTTAGGTGCAAGTGTTGAAAACCCAACTCCTACTGCTTACATAAAACTGATAAACAAGAAGATAAGGAAACAGGGAATCTGTTGGTTTAAACAGATCCACATGCCTTTATGTGCATTTCTGAAAACAGAAGCTGAACATTTTTGCAGCCGGACCTTACCTGATCTGTTCTTTCTTTGTGGCTAAAACTGTCCTGACCCAAACCCGTGTTAATTATGGCATTATTATTATTATTATTAGCAGGAATATTCATGAGTTTGATTACGGAGATGTTGTCCTGGAGCCAGGTGGAGGTGTGTATAATGCACTCTAGTATGTGCCCCATTGTACTTTTCTCACCTGAAGAATTCCAAATTCTGAAAGACATCTTGATCCAAGGATTTCAGCAAAGCAATGTTAGCCTGTCCACCTGGAAGTCAGAGGCAGTGCTACTGTCAGGTATTTCTGTTTCCCTATACCAGCTTCATTCTCAGACAGAGCCATTCCACCAGGGCAGTAAAGCTCAGATTCTTAGTACCTGTCTTACCAGCATTGAAATTAACCCCTGAAAGAGACGCCAGTTTGTCCTGATTGGGTCATATCTTTATTTCTGGGTCAGGCTCTTTGCCCATACATGTAGCAGTATGTAGGTAAGTCAGCTGGGGTCACATGTCCACCCTTAAAGTGAGGGAGATGTTGACCTTTGTCGGGTAACCCGCCAACTGGGGAAGGATCTTTCCCCCAAAGAAAAAAGGACATGCTGTGACTAGATTACTGGAAAGCAGATGTGGGACAAGAATAAAACCCACTACAGATCAGATTATATAAGGCCTTAAATGCCTAGGCTAGGAAGTTTCAACATTATTATGTAGGCTAAAGAGTTATATTCAAGGTCATCGTGAAGGAGGCAACAACCTATTGATTGATCAAACATGGGAGTCCACCATGGAAGGTATACAAGACATTCTCTGCTCTTAAGGAGCCAGAACATTTTTACCCATAACTATTCCTCAGCAAGACAAATACTAATGGAGTTATAGGCTATACAGTATGTTCAGTTATGCCTGGGGGGAGTCCATTAGTAGCAGTGTGCATAATGAACTAAAGGAGGCAGAGAGGATATTATGTTGGTAGATTATTGGTAATGAGCACAGAAGCTGTGAAAATGGAGATGAAATAGATTTGGAAGCTCTTGCGGGGATGGATTCACTCTGGCTTGGTCACTAAGTGGAAGTGGAAGGTGGAGGGGAAGGTGAAGATGACTGCAGAGTTTATAGCCCTGAGACCAGGAGAATGGTGGACTCATTTATAGAATTAGAACAGCCTCTGGGAGCATTGGTTCAGCTTTAATGTAGTTGAGATAGAAGGCCATGCAGATAGAAATGCCCATTAGACAGAAGAGAATTTAGGATGGCAAAGACGTAACGACTGGCACACTCGTCCTTGGTATCAGTGAAACCGTGGACCATGTATCATATTTTGCCTGAGATAGTCCTGGTTTACACCTGCAGTAAATAAGTTCACCCCCATTAGGTATTTTTTGCATCCCCTTTGACTTTCAAACATGTCTGAATTTAGAAGACATGTTTGATCACTTAACTGTGTGCATGTTTGTATGTGTGTGTAGCCACATATCTGTCCTTCCATTACTTGGTGAGCTCCTCTCAAGTGCAGGGTGGTACCTCATTCCTGTTTGTATCCCCAGCACCTAACAAAGTGGGTGGCATAGCAGAAACACAGTGGGCACTTGGGATAGGAAGCTTAAAGGGCTTATGTGGAGAGGAATGGGTTTGGAAAGGAGGGGACTTTGGTGTCTTGAGACTAAGAGGAATGAAATAGAGATTTGGGGGAGTTCCAATTAAAAAGGGAAGGAAGGGAGCATGTATGTAGACTGACCTGGATTTCATCAGTCACTTCAGAAGGGAAGGCCAACTGCAGAGAAAGTGGGAACCTGGGTGAAATTGATGTCTGGGTGACCAGTGTTCTGGAACCTTAATAGGGAATTCTGATAAGAATCAATGATCAGTGCCTGAGAATTGCGCAATAGAATGAGGTTATTTGCTGCTTATACTTAGTTATTGCTGAGTAACTTAGTGATTAAATGAATGAGTGAAAAAACAAACCAGTCTGTATTATTTTGTGCTTTTGTCCCTAATGCTTAGTAATTTGAGATTAGGGAGGATAAAACAGAGAGTTATAATTTACCAGGGTGAGAGAAGGTGGAAAGAGACGCGGGAAAGCTGGGGATGGGAATGGTGAGGGGAAAATGGCTCTTGAATACAAGGGCTACCACCTTTGAAATGCTTGACTACAGTATCCAGGCTTTAAGAAATGTAATGGAGTCAAGACAAGAGTGGTAGACCAAAGGACTAGGGTGAGGGCAGGGGCTCTAAATTCAAAATAAGACGGAAGGCCAGTGTGGTAAGAGTGGTGGAAGTGGAAAGATGAGAGCCATCTCAGAAGGCAGTTCTTTCTTTTGTTCTGTAAGCTCCCAGTTAGAGCTATTCTACGTGGTGATAAGGTCCAAGGTGAGGATGTGCTGGTGGATTGACCAGATGGAGAACAGGTAAAGGCCAGTGAGTTAGATGGAGTTAAGAAACTGTAAAGCTGGGAGAATGAAAGGGTTATCAGTTTGGATACGATGAAGATTCCAGGTAATTTGTGCTGCCATACACACTAGGCAGATAAATGTGAAGTTTGCTCCATACTTCAATTCTCCTTGGATAAATTTAGGCATTATCTCTACTTTACACATCTATGCGCTGTTATTTGCACTGCAGGGCCTGTATCAACTTAAGGGATAAAGACAGACACATGGGTGATTGCTTTTAACTCCCAAATGTACCTTCCCATATTTGATTTGAAAACTGGAGATTGCATTGGGCACCGAATATAGAGAGAAGAATATAAACAGAGTATGTGAAACCAGAAATAATATTTAAGGATGATTTGAAAATGGTATATGCCATGTCATATTTCATGTTTGCCTCCACCTTAAGTTGTCATGTAGCCTACTTTCCATTATAATAATTAAAACTATTTAGGTCATGTTTCTGCTTTTTATATACATTATTTTATACAGTAAAATGAAGCTAGATTCCAAACATGTCTTTTAGGTTATTTGTCTAAACTTTACTGCTTTATAGGAATATAGGTATGTTTTAAAATATGTTTTAAACATTTTTTATAGATTTCTCTTTAATATATAATATTTTTAGATTGCTCTATCTAATAGGTTAATTTTGTTTGCTTGTGTATGTTAATCTGATTGTTAATTTAGGGTTAGCATCACAAAGGAAGCATTAAGTTTCTAGTTTAATCCTCTATCGTTATCTAAGAGGTTATTTCAGTCCTGGGAAAATTATATGGTGGATACCATGCCAGCACTGAAACCAGTTAACTTTTATTAAAAGCACATACATACGCCATATATATATTTGTACTAAGCACTTAAGATCTGATATTTTTGTAATAAGTACTTAAGGTCTGGTATTTTTCTACTCGGAGAAGCTCTTCCAGCTGTAAAAATATACCGGTTCTCTCCATATCACTGTTCCCAGGGCTTATACCTTGTTTTTACTAGTTGAAGTTTCTCAACCAAAATAAAACTGGGCAGTGCTCTCTAGTGTGAATGCAGTGCAGAGAGAGAAGACGGTCTCAGGGCCTTTGATCTTATAAGCAGATACCCATAACTGTAAGCTTAGATGTTTAGTGCTTACTTATCCTGGACCTATTCTAGTTGAATTTAACTAATATGATTTTTTTTCTGTGTGTGTGGAGGACCTCATTCATCAATTTCAAAGTTTTTCAAGAGAAAACTAAATTGTAGGCCACTTACGATTTATTACAGCCTAGCTTCCAGCAAAACCTTTTTCTCTATTTTTTTTTTGTAACTCTGGGGCAGCTTTCAATTTAGTTAGTGCTCGTGAGCCAATTTACCAAATGCTGCATTCTTTGACTCATCATTGGATGATGTCATTGCTTCTGGGCTGGTTGGATAATGCTAAGCAGTTAAAAAAAAAACTCGAAGCTGAAAAGAGATGCCTTGAATTCCCTTCTATGTCCTGCCCAGCCACTAACTTGCCACATACTCAAGAGTTGGTCACACGTTTTCTCTGTCTTACAGGACTAGTCGTACATTGTTTTATTTTAAAAATACTTATTGAAGGATACCATCAAGAAAGTGAAAAGACAATGCACAGAATGGGAAAAAATATTTTTAAATCATGTCTGAGTTGAGAGACTTGTATCCAGATCAAGTATATCAAGAATATATCAAGAACCCATAAAGTCAATAATGAAAATATAACCCAATTAAAAACGAGCACAAAGGGTCTAAACACACGTTTCTCCAAGGAGGATGTACAAGATGGCAAACAAGCACATGAAAAGGTGCTCAACATCATCAGTCATCAGAGAAATGCAAATCTAAACCACAGTGAGATACCAGGTCACACTCATTGGACTTGCTGTAATCAGAAAGACAAATAAGGGCAGTACTGTCAAGGACATAGCAAAATTGGGACTTGTCTCCACTGCTACTGGGACTGTAAAGTGGTGCGACTACTCTGCAAAACAGTCTGGTTAAACAGTGCCTCCGTGTACTCCAGCAGCTCTGCTCCGATGTATATCCCCAAGAGAAATGGAAACATTTGTTCACACCAAAGCTTGCAGACAGAAGTTCATGGCAGCATTATTTATAAGAGGCAAAATGTGGAAACAACTCAGTGTCTATCAAGTGATGAATGAATGAACAAAATGTAGTACATCCATAGAATAAAATATTACTGGGCAATAAAAATGAATGAACTGACAATTGCTACAATGTGGATGAACTTGAAAACACTATGCTAGTCACAAAAGGTCATGTATATTATGGTTCTCTTTGTATGAAATGTCCAGAATGGTTAAATCTATAGGAACAGGAAGTAATAGATTAGTGGTCACTCAGGACTGAAAGGGTTGGGGGAAATTGGGAGTGACTGCTAATGGACATGCACTTTCCTTTTGGAGGAATGAAAATATCCAAAAATTGATTGTGGGTATTTTTGCACAACTCTGTGACTATGCTAAAAACATTTGAGCCCCGGTCATGTGGCTCAGCTGGTTGGAGTGTCATTTCATGCACCGAAAGGTTGCCAGTTTGACTCCCGGTCTAGGCACATGCCTAGGTTGTGAGTTTGATCCCTGGTTGGGGCACGTACTGGCGGCAACCAATCGATATCCCTCTCTCGCATTGATGTTTCTCTCTCTCATACTCTGTCTTCCTCTTCCTCTTCCTCTAAAATCAATGGAAACATCCTTGGGTGAGGATTAAAAAAAAAAGCATTTGAGTATGATACTTTGAATGAGTGAAATGTATGATGTAAATTATATCTCAGTAAAGGTATTAAAAATAGTTATGGCGTCCCTATTGCTTATTGGCCATTCTAAATAGGCACAATACTGTAACATATGTCTTTAATAATCTTTGTGCTCATATGGAGCTTATATTATCATGGGAGGAGTCAAGTTATAAGCTAGTAATTAAATGAGTAAAATCATTGCAAATTATAAGCATTGTTGGAAAGCGGAATACATTCGTTGAGTAAAAAGTGAGGGTCCTGACCAGTGTGGCTCAGTGGGTTTGGTGAAAGGTTGTCCATTGGATTCCTGGTCAGGGCATATACCTGGGTTGCAGGCTATGTCCCCGGTTGGGAGCATACGAGAGGAACCAATGGATGTTTCTCTCACACATCCATGTTTCTGTCCCTCTCTTTCTCCCTCCCTTCCCCTTTCTCTAAAAAATAAATAAATACAAATTTAGGAAAAGAAAAAGTGACTGGGGGTAAGAGAACTTGTTTAGAAAGGCTGGTCAGGGAGGCTCACAGAGGAGGAAGCAGGCAGAGACCTGGATGTTATAAAGGAGCCAGCCACCGGGAGGCGGGGAGGGTTGCGGTCTGCGCAGGGGAGGCAGCCAGTACGAAGGCCCCAGAGGAACAGAAAACCACTGGTATAATTCGGAGTAGCTAACATGAAAGCAGCGGTTGATCTCGAACTTGGAGGTGACGATCTTAAAGTTTCATTTTGATGACGCCTTCTCCCTTTCAGAAGCCATTGATAGCTCCCGTTTGCTAATGGCATTTAGACAGATTCCTTCTCTGAATTTTAAAGATGGCATCTAACTAACTACTCATCCTAAAGTACTTTTTCCGTTGTCTCCCCAGCTCTGTCCTTGACAAAGCCAAATTGGACTGCCCATTGTTCCCCAGATAGTATACTTGATGTTTTCCTGTTCCCGTGCCAATCTTTCCACCTGGAATATCACCTGACCCCTTGCTCTTCTGGAAATTCTACCTCTTCATGAAGATGCATCTCAATGTCACCTCTTTACCTTGCTCTGGAGGTGTGGGTATAGGTAAAATATAGGTATAGTTAGCCCAAAATTCTCAGGAAATTTAGTAAAATTTTTTCCCTCTTTTGTGGGACTTAACTATTTTGTAGCATGTAGATGGCATCTTGCTCTAGATAAGTGATAATTAAATATTAGTTGAATCCTAAAGTATTTTATAGCATTTAATGTATATAAAATGAAAAATAAATCTGAACACTGGAGAAGAATTATCAAACATTCTACCCAGTCAATAAGGAAGGCTAACAGTGCAAAGTATATTCTGCAAAGGGGTGTGATGAAAAGCAGGATAATCTAGGACTGGTAAGGCATTTGTGTATGGATTCGAAAGTCCAGGACTCCCTAGGAAATAATCTAACCCTTATCTGTAAGTGCTTCAGACCTTGGCATAGTCAGCAGGGTCATTCTCCTGGCTTTGACTTCCATGAGAATTGTTAGTGTGAGAGTCAGAGTACACAGTGTGACATTGTCCACCCTGGGTGCCAAGTTCCAGATTGTCCTAGGACGGGGATGCTTAAGGAACCCAGAGGACCCCAGTGACTATGATCATATTCCCAGAGATGGCAGGCAAAGTCTTATGTCTATTGGAGCAGTGAGAAGAACAGCACAGAGAGTCCCCCAATGAAGGAACTGGTCAGTAAAAAGATGTTTCAGATCACAGGCAAATGTTACTGTTTGTGTGGAATCAGTGGGAAAAGAAAAATAAGCAGATCGGGTACACAGGAAAGGTCCCAAAGCTCTGTGTAATGTCAGCGGTAGAAACCTGTGATGGTCAGAGGCTCATGGCAGTGCCTACTTGGATTTTGGAGGGCCAAACACTGAAGTTAAAGCTGCATGAGAGGAAGAATTGCAGGCTCCGAGGACAAACTGATGTAAATTAAACCTTGAAGCTTAGACCGTAAGGGGCACCGTCAAATATATCTTTGGAGACAGGAAATAAACTCAGAAAAAATAGAGCAACTGTCCCCTTAATTATAAAAGGAATGCTCTCTTGATTGGGTGATGTGTCCAGAAGCCAGTCTCTTAGTGGAGATGGGTCTCCCCCATCTAACCTCTTCACTTTTATCGGATCTAAGTCTCAAATGACCAGTCCTTCAGGCTCAAGCAGATAGAGGGAAAGATGAGTTATATTTTCTGGGTCAGATGAAGGGGAGATGGGAAAGCTGAGAGTTCTCATGATGTATATAGCACTAGAGAAGAACTGTTCCCTCCTCTCAGTTGTGAGGGGTCTACAGTAGCCAAGTCCTTTGTTACTTCTTTTTGGGGATTATTGCACTAGGTCTACCCATTCCCCATTGCCTTCCCCTTCAAAGCTTACCACATAAGATAGATTAATTTTCTCAGAACCCACTCTGCTTGAAAAGACTACTTCTTTCTCTTATTCTTCCTTCTTCCCCATCACTGCCCCCGCCCTTTTTCCTTCCCCTCCTGCTTTCTCCCTCTTCCTCATCTTCCACCTTCTCTATTCCAAACATTGTTCAACCTAAACATTTTACCATTCTTAGCTCATGGACTGCCATGCCTTACTTTCCTGCCCCCACCCGTGTAGTCCCCACTGCCTGGACAACCAGCCTCATGTCCAGCTCTCACTCATTCTGCAGAGCCCTTCTCAGATGTCATTTCCTTTCATGAAACTGCCTGTGGCTGGAACCTCCTTTGTGTAGACTCTCGTAGAACTTCGGATGCTTCTTTTTGTTGGCATTTGGCATTTTCATTTTGTGTTCTCTCTCTGTTTTATTTCCTCTGCTAGATAGTAATCCCCTTAAAGACAGGAGTTTGGTCTGGCTCATCGTTGTTTCACAGCTGGCACCTGGAAGGGTGCTCTGCAGTTACAAAGCCTTCAGAAAAATACTCTGCAATGGATAAATGACAGTGAGTAAATAGGGGCAGAGTGTCCATGGAGACTAAAGCAGCCATTAGTACTATTCACTGAATATATCTGGTTCCCCACCTAGCCATGTGATAGGATTTATTTTGGGTGTTCAGGGTGGCCCAGTAACTTCCGTTGGCCTATGAAACGTGAGCAGGAGTGACACATGTCCCTTCTCTAATGATCAGTGGACGATTTGCTGTGATCTGCAGAGCTCCAGGTGGTGCATGCTCCATTAGCCTGGGTCCTTGCCGGGTACAGTGAGCAGCACTCCCTGGCCATGCACAGTGGCCATGGAACATGAGTTAGGAACAAGCCTTTGTTGGTTTTAAGTCACTAAGATTCTTGGGTTCATTTGTTCCTGCTCTGGAACCTTGCACATACTGACTAATCAATAGTGTAGTGGTCTTTCAACTTAGCCTCGCACACAGTATAAACTAAGAGGTGTGATGGGAGAGGGCAAAAGGATTCCGCGATACTCTGAATAAACACCCTGGGGCTTAATTGGAAGACCTCAGTGATCTCTAGTATACATTTTGCTCATTATGTAAGTGATAATTGTATGTATTTAAAAAAATCAGAAGCCAGATAGATATTTGCAAATGTGCATATGTAGTTCTGTTGCTTAGAGATATTGCATTTCCTAAAAATAAAATAAAATAAAAACCAACAACAAAAAGCAAACTAACAGACAAACAAACCCTGAATATCCCAGAGCTTAACTGCACGGAGTTATTTCTCTTTGGCTGGCCTTACTAGCTCTGCAGATAGGACTTGTTCCATGAGTTCAGATATACCTATTCATGCTTGGTAAGCCTTTAGAGAAATGAGGGTTAATCTGTTTTCTAAGAAGACAGAAACTTAGTGTATTGCAGTTTGTCCTTTATTTTTTTCCTATCAAATGAAAATAACATGTTAACTCTGTACCTCGAATCATTGTTTAACAGAGGACTTGTGTTCTGCTTGCCAATAGCCCTGGCTTGTGCCTTCTCTAAGGGCCACACTGTGCTTTCAGAATGATAACACCCACGGCTGCAGAATCCACGCAGATCTGCCACCCCATTCCACTGGGTGCTATGCCTTAGTTGTTAGAGAACTGGCTTCACATGTGGGTATCTGTGCACTTGTGTGATTTATGTGAGGTGGACCCAGCAGGGAACATCTGAGATTTAAAATGCTATGGCCGGAATTTCCAACTGTTGAAATGAATCCAAAGCAGCAGATTTTTCTTCTTTGGCAGGACAGAATTGAAGCAACATGCAGTGATTTGGTTCGCCGATTTGCGAGCTGTTAAAAATTGGAATAACTCAAAATGAGAAGAGTAAGTGCTGCATAATGTGAAAAATATTCTAAAGGTCACATGGTTGTGCAGTCTTAGACAAGCTAAGCACCATGAAACTAGACCTATTTTGAATAAATTTGAAATACTGCGTATGAACATGTGGATTTTTTCTTGTTGCTAAAATATTCTGTTACCGAAATAGTCAAAATCTTATTTAATTCACCCTAACTCGAAAGACAAAGGTTATAGTGAACCCAGAAAGTGCTTCTGCCACCTTCTTGTCTCTCAGACACAGTTACCATCTCTGGCATTTATTTCTTCCACTTGTGGGTGTTCCCTTTGCCATCATTCTGTCCTTCAACATTCATTGCAGATGATTTTAGAATATCCACACTGTGCTAAGTGCTCTTCTAAGCCTTGGAGATGCAGCAGGGTGCAAAATTTCTATCTTCTTGAAACTTATATACTCATAGGAGGAGTGTCCCAGCTTGTTTCATAGACAGTCACCCAAAACTCAGTGGCTTAAAACAATAATAATAATAATGATAATTTTTTATTGAATTTATTGCAGTTTATTGCAGTTTGTCCTAATGAAATTGTATAGGTTTCCGGTATTCAGTTTTACAGGACATCATCATTGTATTGTGTGTTTATCACCCCAAGTCGAGTCTCCTTCTGTCACCATTTATCCCCCCTTGACCCTCTTCTCCCTCCCCCAAAGGCAAAAATTGTACTGCTATAGGACTGTGAGTTAACTTGTAGGTTCTTCAATCAACTGATGGGTCAGCTAGGTCCTCGTTGGCCAAGGGTGGCTTCACTCGTCTTGCTGGTGGTGGGTGCTGACTGCTTGCTTGGATTATGAGGGTAACTGGTCGTGTAACTGGTCATCGTCCAGCAGGCTGGCCGGGGCTTCTTCCCGTAGTGGCAGGAAGGCATGCCAGCAGCCAGAGATAGAGAGGGATCCTCAATCTGCAAGCCCCTTTCAGTTTTCTGCTTGTGTCCTATTTACTAACATTTGTAGGTCAAAACAAGTCATATGACCAAGCTCAGCTTCAGGGGTTGAGACATATCTCTGCCTCACTGATAGAAACAAAAGCAAAGAATTCGTGACCACATTTTGTAGTCTACCACGGGGAGACTGTTAATGAACAATTTAATAGAAAACAAAAATATGTCAGTTGGTGGTAAGTGCTATGGATAGAAAGTAGAGAAGGGGGAGGAAAAAAAAAGAGATGAGGGAATGTCTGGAAGAAAATTTTTTTCACTTCTAAACTGGATAACTAGGGAAGTCTACGTGAGTTAAGATCTGAAGGAGTAAGTTGAGGTAAAGAAATGAGATGTACAGATATCTGGAAGAAGCACATTCTAGCAGAGGCAACAGTCAGTACAAAGGCCCTGGACAGGAGAGAACCCGATATGTTAAAGGAATAAAAAGACCAGTGGCGCTGAGTGAGCAAGTCGAGTAGACGGCCCAGAGAGGTAAACGGGGGTGGGTTGGAGAGGTAAGGTAGATCTTGGAGGCTGGTCATTCTCAAGTTTCAGTGTGCATTTAAGTCACTTGGGGATCTTGTTAAAAGATTCTGATTTAGCAGGACTGGGAGGGGGCCAGAACTGCTGCGGGTCTGACAAGGTCTCGGGCAGTACCGATACTGCTGGTCTTGGGACCAGACTTTGAGGACCAGTACTGTAGATCTTTGCAGGCTGTGCACATAAGGACTTGGGATTTTCTCTGAGGGAAAAGAAAGGCCATTTAGACAGTTTTTGCACAGAGATGTTACCTATTCTCTACTATGTGAAAGGGAAGGCTTAGAATGTTTAAATACACATGCATAGTGGAGAGACGATGCAGTCTAATGTGGAAAAGGACCTTGTCTGAATTTAGCTTGCTGGCACTTCAGTCATCCGAATGTCCTTTCTTTTACAGAGGTGTTTCCTTTACTCCATGGGTGAACAAGAAAGGGACCTGTCTTTGGATGTCCCCCAACCCTACTCCACTCCCATACCCACTCCTCTCCTTGCTGTCACCCAGATCCTGATGACTGGAGCTGTTCTTACCGGCCTTTTCTTTCCCTGGTCCTCAGCTGCCTTGACTCAACGGCTCCCAGTCCTGGCTACACAGTCCCGCCACCGGGGACCCTTTAACAATACCTTGCGTGTGATTCTGATTAATTGGCTTTGAGTGGGGCTGGGTGTCAGCTGTCTTCGGTAAGCAGCCAGGGTTGAGGACAGCCTCCGTGCTCAGTTCTTCCTCAGTACCGCATATGCTGGCTGGCTGTGACCCCGGACTCAGAGCTTCTCTTCCCCTGAGGAATCCACTTTCCCTTCACTCTGGTCTCAGCCTTCTCTCTTTTCATTACCATCAAAGCATGGGAGTCGTTACCTCATTTTTAACCTTATTTGCGTTTTGATGATTTCAGCCGCAGCAGTCAGATTTTGCTTAATTACCAGTCTATTTGCATTTGGGGAAGAGGTATCCTTTATATAGCTACAAACATATGAGCATCTAGGTATTCATTGATATTTCCTGTCGCATATGTGTGCTTTTTGTGTGTAACTAATACTGAAAGGCCCTGTCCACATGACAAATCTTTAAATGAACTCCAGGGTATTGCCCAGAGGACAGGAGAGCAGGAACACAGGCTGGAAGATCATTTTGCTCCAGGTTTCAAAGTTACAAAATATCTACCAATGAGCTTATAGATAGAGCTTTATGCCCTGGCTGGATTGAAATGCATTGTCCATTTAAAAACTTTTGTATCATGTCTTATTACTACATTTCACTACTTATATAGCGAGCATTGTGCATTCTGAAACAATGTGGTGAATAGCATAGTTATATTTTGGTATTACGTGTAAACATTTAAATAAATATATTTTTAATAATAAATATACAATAATATATTTATTTAATAATAAGTATCTTTTTTAGCATTTCTTTATTTTGTAGTACACCAGGCAGCACAAAATACAGAAATGGCCTGGGGTCTGTGTCCACCTTTGAGAGGTCCTTCCGAAACCCTATGTGATTTCTTAGGACAGCGTTTTCCCCCACTTTTAATCTAGCCTATATGTGTATAGGTCCTAATTGAAGGTCCTGTTTGTTCTTTAAGGACTTTTGTTTTCTAATCAGTGTAGGAAATAAAGAAAAATGAAAAGCAATGCAAAATACTATCTGTAAATTGTGTCAAATTCGCTTGTATCATCATGTACCAGGAATGACAGGTTAATGTGTAATTTACTTGTAACAGATATAAACTAATTATTAACTCAATCAGACGAGTTTACTTGAGTGTTATCGTAAGGTCCCCGTGATGGGAGAGTGTGACGAAAATCCATAAAGTTTATTGCTGAGGTTCGCCGGATGCAGCATTCCATGAAGGCACTGCCTTTTGCCCCAATCGTGACGACGCTAGATTTGGTTTTTCCTTAGTGTTGGGAAGAAAGTGTCTGTGTGTTGAGGGGGATAGGAGGGAATGGGTATGTTTTAATTAATGGTAATTTATTGTCTTGAAAGGAATGCCCCTTCCAACAAAGAGTCTATGACTTTGGAAAAGCCTGATAATGTCTCCTAAAATATAAATGGCCCTCAGGTAGTTAGACCCATTGGGTTTTAGAGTTTGCAGCAAAGGGGTCACCTAGTCCCCTCATAATAAAGATGAAGAAACTGAGGCCCAAAACACGGAGGTGTGGATAAAGCACTGACCTGCTGTTTAGCAAACCTGAGTTTCAGTGCCTTCAAGCTCTTATGATAAAAGTGACTCCTGAGAGTTATACTATTAATAATGTAAAGGAGGTTTTCTAGTCATCTTAATCATTTTTAGGATGTGTGTATATTTCTTCATTAATTCTTGCTAATAATTTTTGTATTTATCAGGGCATGTGTTCATTTAGGAAACAGTGCAGATTGTGGGGAAAGTTGGGTCAAGGGAGTTTGTATATATAGGTCTGGGTTGTGTTAATAAATAACTTGATATTGGAGGCAATCTTTTTTTCCTTGTTCTGTGAAAATCTGACTTTTATACCCCTTAAAAAAATACCTGGATAAGAAATACTAGGTTTTTGTGTTTTTTTTTTTAACTGATTTTGATATAGCAAAAGGTCAGTTCTACCATGGTAGCTGCCTAGTAATGAAACGAATGATTGATCTAGTGGCGGGAGCATGGACATCTTGGTAGGTCCCAGAGAACTAGAAACTTTCCTACGGAAAGTCAGGGCTCACGTTGGGGCCGGTGACCACGGTAATTACTTTTGCAAGTAGAAATATGACCATGTATCAAGGGGGTGCCTTTGCCTATGACTGCAAGCTAAGCTCAACCTTCCTTGGCTGATCTAGTTGTTAAACTGTGAGAGGAAGGGTTAGCTGTATTCATCACACTGAGCATATAAGTTCCATTTATAGGCCTGTGAAAGGTCTGTATAGTCACTAAAATAACAGAAAAGAAACATATCGGCATATTTCGTGCAGAAACTATGAGAATTCAAATTAACATTTGAAATGGGAGTGAATGCTTGCAACTGGCCAAACCATTCTCCACCTTGAGTCTTTATCTCTTTAGTTTATTGGGTTTTTAAGCTTATTTCACAATTTTGCCACAGAATGTTGGCATGTTTCAACTAAGAGGGAGGAAAACTTGCAAAGCCCTGTTCTTCTGCTACACCGCCTGCATCTATTTGAGCAGCACAAATGTGGCAATCAGGCAGTATCCAGTGTTTGGAACATTAAAATAATTCATGGATTAATTTTCAGTCCTGTGGAAGCCTCAGAGAGAAGCTTAAAATATATTATATGCTCTTACTTTTTCTTCATTTATCCAGATATGAGGTATCTGTCCAGATAAGGCTATGACTTCAGTTACTGCAAAAATCTGTAAACATTGCGATGATTCTTTTGGTAAAACACTGTATTGGGTTTATATTTTATGTCAACAGTAAGTACTTAGGAATGATAGAAGAGAGATACTTAAACTCAGTCTGCTGTACCAAGAACATTTTCTTAAACATCACTTCTAACTTTCTATTTTATGGATGCAGACACTTACTTGGTGGGCATAGTGGTCATTTAAACTCACTTTTTGGGTTTATTTGACGTGTGTTTAAGACTAAGCAAGTTGCTGCGATAAAGGTTAATAGACATTTTTATATTAAGAAAAGAATTAAAAGCTTGTCACTTTAGCTACACTCAGATATTGAGATAAAGATATTAATCCTAAAGTTAATCAGATTGGAGTTATAAAAACTGAAAATATGACCCCAAGCACAAGTTATGATGTTCTTTAGCTTATTTAGGTTTTGTATAGAATCGAGAAAAATAGCACGAAGCTTAGTGCCAGAAAAATCCTGTTTCTATCAATTGCTCATAGTGTAAAGTTGGATAAATTGTTGAATTTAGCTGGAACTCAGTTCTATTATTTGGAAAATCAGGATAATAATTCTTATTTCACAGTATTTGTTCATTTATTTACTCATTCATCCTATAAATGCTTATTGGGCTACTGTTATGTGCCAGGCCAGGCACTCACTGTGCTGGGTGCAAGCAGTATAGCCAAATTTTAAGTTAATCGTGAGCTAAACGGCTTGACCAGATCGAGGGTAACTGGCAAAGGTCATTTAGCAGGGGGGTCAGAGAACACTTTTTCTGACGAAGTAATGTTTGAGTGAAGATCTAGAAAACGAGAGCGAACTAGGCAATGGGAGATTGAAAAAAGGGACTTACAAGCAGATGGCAAAGCAAGGACAGAGGTCCTGAGGCTGGAAAGGGCGCCTGTGGGTTAGCTAGAGCACAGTGAGTGTGAGGGGCAGGTATTAGGAGACAGAGTTAGAAAGATAAACAGAGGACAGGTCCTGTAGCTCCTCGAGGACCAAATGAAGACATTTTTTGGATTTTATTATATAAAAGCAACAAGAAGTAATTGATCAGTTTTATAAAGGAGGGTGAGATTATCTTAATTACTCATATAAAACAATATATGGGAAAACACATTAAGGATGGAAAGAGCATGTTATGTGAACAATTAATTTTGCTGTTAACGTAGAATAAAACAACAGGACAAAAACATGTGGCCTGATGAGTTATTATTTATCCTGTTTAGGAGGTTGTAAAATTCTTAGAGTGGGCAGGCACAAATGGTGCTAAAACATGCTCGTAATCCAAAACAGTGGCATTATTTTGACATGTCTTGGAAGGGACAACAGCTCTATCTAGGTGGTATTTTGCTTGACCTCATGTTCAAACTCTTGTTCCCTGTGAGCATGCGTCTACTGAATGACCGGATGCCATCTGGAAACTAGCATCAGATTACGTATCTGTTCCTAGGTGGCTGAACGATAGATAGTCCATTTGTGCAGCATTATGAATTTGTAGTCTTTGGAGAACATGGACAGACAGTGTCAATAAATCAGGACTCCAAGGGAAGCCATTGATAATTTAATGCAAATAAAGCTTTGTTTTATAATTTGAGCCTGTGTGCTGATATAATTATGATTTGGGGGACTACATTATTTATTTTCCCTGTGCTTAATGAACTCCCCTTCAGTTGGATGAAAATAACATTTTTCTACTAGACATCCCTTGAGATATCAAGACATTTTACTTGAAAAGAAGAAGAAAAACATGTTCTGATCTTTACAGCTTGAGATGTTTATTGAAAATTCACAAATCATATTGATCCTTCTATGTGAGAAGCAGAAGCAGAAGAGATGTAGTCCACATAAATTAGAATACGGCAGGATCTAACGTTTAGTGGAAGACAACTTTAAATTTTTAATAGTCACCATTATTAGTATGTATATCACCTGTGAAATTCTGGTTCTGAAATTGTGTTGCCTTGGACATGAAATGCACTGATCTATCATAGATAACTACCCCTCTCTTAGTACTGGGAACATTATTAACATTTAAATTTTTCTCCTAGAATTCAGTTTGGATAAAATCCTACTGGAAATCTAATTTTATTTTGAACATAGATTGGTAATATGGTGTTATAAAAAGGGTAAAGCTTAGAATTAAAACCCTTTTTTTATTGTGTTATTGTATGGGTATATGGAAGGGTGGGCTTGAACTTCATCTTGGCTGCACAGGTCAAGATAGTCAACAATGTGCTTGTGTCCTTTGTTGAACGTTGCTTCCTCAGGCATTCATGGTGTCTACTTCCTCACTTCTTGAACCAAGAGGTGGCTGAGCACAGCGGTGACTAGATCCTGATTCAGGTTGGAGTGGGGCATGTCGATGTGCATCTCTGCTCACCTCGTAGCACTGCTGGTCTCATGCTTCTCATTCCAGGACCGCACTTTGAGAATCACTGACTGGTAGATTTTTACGTACTTTCAAAGCATCTGTATTAGGTATTGACCTCATGTTCAAACTAAGTGCTTAGCAGCACTTAGGAGACCCTGAGCCTTTCTCATCTTTGTTTCAAAATTACCAACCATATTTTCAGAGGTTATAGCAGTTTCAAAGGACTCCATCCCTTAGCATCATGAGTCATTTTTTGTCCTTGCTACGGTGGTCGTGTTAGTGAAAGTAGTGCTTTACTAAGAAATGTGGAAATATTTCATTGTTTGGATAAAAGGAAAGCTTTACATATTATAATGATTCTCAGGGTAGCTGTTTGCACTGTGTAATTCCAAATGTTGAGGTGGTTGCCATGGCTTTAGGGTAGCTCTTCAGTTGAATAAAGCCAATTTGAAATATATTTTAATCCAAACAGTTTTATAATTTTTGGCTTTTCCATTTGTATCACCTTTCCAATTCACTCACTTTGATGATTGGTTTTTTCCTATGGGCTAATTTTTTTTCAGGGGCGGGGAACCAAGTTTATTGAGGTATCATAAACCTCAGTAATCATATGTATAGTAAATTTGCATATAGTAAAATGCACTGTATAGTTCTATAAGTTGTATAACTGCATGCAGTCATAGAACCACCTCCATCATAAATCTATAGAATAATTCCATCACCTCAAAACAAAATTCGCTAGAGCCCTCTTCTCATCAGCCTCTTGCCGCATCCCCACCTGCTAACGGATTTTCTGGTCCATATTGCCTTTTCTTGAATGTCTTGTAAACGGAAGAGAACAGCACAGCATGTGACCTATTTGAACCTGGCTTCTCTCCCTTATTGTAATGAATTTGAGATTCATCCCTGATTAATCAATCAGTAATTTATACCTTTGCATTGATGAGTAGCATTTTATTGTGTGGATGTACCAGTTTGTTTATCCATTCATCAGTTGTAGGATATTGGGTGGTTTCCAGTTTTGAGTGATTATGCGACTAAAACCTCTATAAATTATTCATCTATAAGGTTTTGTGTGCACATAAGTTTTTATTTCTCTTGGACAAACTGTTTCGGTCTGGGTCATATAGTAAGTGAATGTTTAGTTTTATTATAAACTCATATACCATCACTGGGAATTGCCATTTTTCTTTTATTCTATTCTAACCGATAGGTACCTGTGATATCTTTCATTAGTACAGATGCCCAATAGCTGCCCTCAGTGGCAGAGCCTCAGGACCCTATAAAAATGGGACCCCACCTCACATCTGCCCAGGTGCAGAGCTTCATAGCTCACCCATCCACCTCTGCCATTGGGCCCTAGATGCTTTGCTTGTGCCCTCCCAGTTCTGCAGTCACTATCCTGCAAGTGCTAACCCTCATAACCCTCAGGAAAAACCAGGAGAGTGACAAAGGAACAAAGCCCCTCTAAACAGCTGTCAGCAAAGACAAGCTTTTTTAAGCTGGGGTGACTAGACCATTAATTGTCCTGAGCACATCTAAGTCCTTTTCACGTTTTAAATGCTCACAGGTTTTACACTTTGAATCTCCCTTTTACAGAATAAAACAGATCATTTAAATTGCTGTAGTGCTCAAAATGGCCCCTGTTCATGATAAAATATTGGAAATGCTGAATCTGGTTATGTTAAGTAGATTTTTCTAAATTTAGGGGGAGGAGGAAGCCTTTTGAAATAATGAAAAGAATGAACAAAAGAACAAAACATGGCAGTTACATTAATACCAAAATCAAATTAATTGGAGATTTTCTCATTTAAAGTTAAATTGACAGGAGTTTTTGAATGGAGATCGCAGAATTCAGGGTAGGTTGTTCGATTGCTGCAGAATGAGGTGAATGGAAAAAAGTGGGTTTCCACCTTGGAGAACATTCGAATCACTGAGAAAGCTTTTTCAAAGAAAATGCTGATGCCCTGGCCTTAACTCAGTCCTCACAAGTTAGAATCTCTGCGGTAGGCATGGGGGCCCTGACATTAGTATGCTTTTAAGTTGCTGTAAAATTCTAATGGACAGCAAGGGTTGAGAGAGTCATTGGACTTAAAGCAAAAATTTACTGTTCTAGGGGTAATTCTACAAATGTTTCCTCTTATCAAAATATGTACTGTTTCCTGTTTGTTTCCAAGTATGTGGAAATGCTTCAAGTTGCTAAGATGATCAGTAATGAAAAGAGTATAGACCCACATGCAGGCTACGTGTTCTCTTTCTCTCTCAGCCTCTCTGGGACTCTAGTCTGTGTGTCATGTGTATCTGACAAAAGCAGGTGGGATAGCTTAAATATTAAACAATAATTTCTTTTAGTTTCCCCAGAAATTACTTACAGATGGCTTTTCAAAACTTTTTAAAAGAATAGCTGACTATAAATAGCAGTAATAAATGTTCTTATCTGAGGAATATAGTACAAGGATTATTTTACATTAAGGACATAATTATTCATTTTGGACAAAAATGGATTGAAGACGATGAAATCCTAATGCCATTTACAGTTCATTCTTAAATGTTACAAACATATTATAGGTTGAGTGTTTAACCAAATCCTTATCTGTAATATATTAATATGAAAAATTATTTGAGTGCTCTTGAGAGAAATATTCTGATTCAGTAGAGAGGGCATAAATTTTAAACTTGCAGTTAATACAAGGTGGGGGTTGTCAGAATCAAGTCAGAACATTATCTCCACATTAACAGGGACTGTTTTTTTGTTCACTTTATCTGTGGTATCTTTGGATCAGTGCTTGGCACATAGTACACACTCAATAAATTAACGTCTAGGCAGGCTGTAAAAGCACAGAGTAGAATATAGAAAATGACATTCAACAGAAATGTAAATTTCTATCACTTACACTTAAGATATTAAAATATAGGCTAGAGGAGAACCAAATTAAAAACAGTTTTTGAGGATTATTTTTTTTAAGTCAGCCAAGTTCATTCTGCTAAAATTTTTTTAAATTTTAAGTTATTTCTATTAGAAGTACATTGCCAAGGGAGATCATGGGATCACAAACTCCATCCTGGCTCCACTATTTCTGGAGTTGGGATGTGTTGTGCTCTAAGCTCCAAGTTTTCTGGGGAGACATTACAGATGTTGGCTTATCTAGGGGAAGCAACCCTGTGAAGGCTTATCACATGAGAAAAGAATGGAAAAATTTGCATGCTCAGCCAAGAATAGGGAATACCCGGTAGGGTCGAGTCGGCTGTCTGGCATGGCATGTACTGGCTCTATAGGTCAGAACCAGGAGTGGTGAGTGGATTTAGGCTGGTTACCTGGCAGATGTTTCTAACAAATGGGCTGCCCGAGAAAATGCAGTGCTCTATGCCAGTCTGAAGAATGGATTCCTGTATTCAGTGGGCAAATCAAATTAAAATCCTGTTTTGGTCTTTTCCAACTCTGAGATTCTGTGGTTTGTTTTGAGGCAAGTCTCATGTGCCATGAAATGGGTCATATTTATAGATTTTTTACTTGTACCTGGGAAAATTCAATGCTTACTTTATTTGCTGGGTTTTATGTTTTCCTTGGAAAAGTTGTATCACTTTCTTGCTTTCTTGGAAATCATAGACAAGATGTTTTTGATCACTTGCTTTTATTTTTTTAAAAAAGATTGTATTTATTTATTTTTAGAGAGAGGGGAAGGGAGGAAGAAAGGGAGGAGAAACATCAATGTGTGGTTGCCTCTCCCACGGCCCCTAACTGGGGACCTGGCCCGCAACCCAGGCATGTGTCCTGACTGGGAATCGAACCGGTGACCCTTTGGTTTGCAGGTCGGCACACAATCCATGGAGCCACATGAGGCAGGATGATCACCTGCTTTTAAAATAAACTACAGGGACCTAGATTCTCCTCCAGTCTGCTAATCAGGTAGCTTTAGGATAAAATAATAGGGCCTCATATTGTTGAGGGCAAGAAAGTAGAATAAGATGGGGATATTTGAGTGTGCCAATAGAATCACATGGGATGCTACAAAACCCTTTGAATAACATTTAAATGAAATCAAAGTGCTCTGACTAGAAAAAGCTTAGATTTTTGGAGTCAGACTGACCTGGTTTCAAACCCTGACTCTGACACTTCCTCATGTTGGCCTATTACTTAGCCTCTCTCAGGTTTAGACTCTGTTTTCTTGTCCATAAAATTAGAATAATTCTTCTTCATTTTCAGGATTGTTGGAAAGATTAGATATACTGTAGGAAACCATGAAATGTTAGCTTTGGCTATTAGTGGTATTAATCACATAATGGCTTTGAACAGACAAGCCATTTACTAGTTCTGTTTTGCTGGGCAAGTCCCGTAATCTTGGACTTCATTTTGTTTTGAGGATTAAACAAGATAATCTTGTTTAGCAAGAGAAACAAGATAATGCTAGAAAGATGCTTAGCAGAGTACCTGCCAATATTAAACATGATTATTATATTGGTAGTACAGCTATTTGGAAATATTAAACATGATTATATTGGTACAGCGATTTGGAAATTGATAACTGAATACTCAGAGAGACCTGACACTCATGAAGAATAGATGCCCCAAATAGTCCAGTTTCATTTCCTTTGCTTCTCATAGATGTCCAGAGGTACCAGTTCTACCTTGTTTTAGTTTCCTATTCTCTAACAAATAACCACAAGCTTAGTGGCTGAAAACAACACAGATTTATTATCTTACAGTTCTGGAGGCCAGACGCCCTAAGCCAAAGTCAAGGTGCCATCACATCCACTTCGACTTGGCACTCTCCCTCTTATAAGGGCCCTTGTCATTGATTACACTGGGGCCACTGGGGCCACTTATATAATCCCGGATAACCTCCCTCTCTCAAAATCCTTAATTTAATCACAACTGCAAAGCCTCTTTCACCATAAAAGGTAAGATATTCACAGATTCTGGGGATTAGAATGTGAACATTTGGTGGAGGGGCATTATTCAGCCTACCACATCCCTCCTACCTTAGAAAAGTTGCCTTCGCTATTATAGATATCATACATTTTTTCTTGAGTATCCTGATTTAAAAAAACAAAAATTTTTGGCCCTGGCTGGGTGGTTCAGTTAGTTGGAGTGTTGTCCCATACACGAAAAAGGTTGCGGGTTTGATTTCTGGTCAGAGCACATACCTGGGTTTGATCGCTGATTGGGTTATGTATGGAAGGTAACTGATCGACGTTTCTCTCTTACATTGATGTTTCACTTGCCTGTGTTCTCTCCCTCCCTCTCTCTCTCTCTTTCTCTCTCTCTCTTTCTCTCTCTCAAATCAATAAGCAAAACCTTGGGTGAGAATTGAAAAAAAAAAGATTTGTAGTGCTTTTTCTCTGAATTCATGGACTCTCATGCCATTCTCTGAAGAGTTCAAATGCTGAGCCTAAACTTGAAGGAATTTAAAAAGAAATCAGAAGTATTCTCTGAGCAACTGACCTGAAACTAAAGTCTAAGGGAAGATATTTCTCATGTCATTTTGTGGTATTCCGTGGCCCAGTGCAATACCATCTGAGATGTTTGGTGCCAGATATTACACTTGTTTAACATATAATACCCCTTGAACTTCACAGTGAGGGTGTGCCTTAAAGATACTTTCTCACTAATGTGAAGATACTGCTGTAAATTTCCTGGGGTCAGTGGTAGAATTGGAAATAGAGACCAGGTCTCTTGCCCCTAGGAGGGCAGGAATGAGCTCTCTCTTATTCTCAGATACTTGTCAACACTTTTATTTTTTACAAAAATCTGCCAAAGGTAGACAGAAATATCTCTAGAAAACCAGCCCCTCTGTATATCTCTTATAAGGGAGCACAGTCTTTGGATAACTGAGATCTCTGGGTAGCTATGGTTTTATGTTCTTCCTGAAAAACTGTTTGTTTTAAGCGTCTTTTAGAGTAGTTAAGAACATATGCTCTGGAGTTAGGCCATCTGGAATCAACCTGAACCTCATCCTCTACTAGCTGTGTGGCCCAGGGCAAGTTCTTAAACCTTGTGAATTTCTGCTTTCTTATGGGTAAAATGGTAATAATGACACCTGCTTCCTATTATTGTGAAGATGCAGTGCAACAATGCCTGGCACGTAGTTTGTGCTCCATAAATGTTAGCAGTTCATCGGATTCCTGCATTTCCGTGCCTTCTAGTTTAATGTTTTAAAATGACTTCAACAACCTTGTAAAGGCGTCTTTGTTATAAATATCACTTTTGGTCAGTGATTCCAACAAGGGAGGGAACTAAAAAATTAAAAAAAGCAGATTTGGGTGATTATGTGGTTATTGGTGGTAAATTCTTAATTTTCAGATATGTTTACATGTGATCATTTGATTCATTCACTCAACATTTACTAAACATAAAGCATATGATACATTATATGTCAATGTTACATCACAGAAAGGGTTATAAAGAGATGAGCAAGAAACCCTCCCTAAAGTTTGGAGATGTGCTCACTGTTGCTTTGATTTTTTTTTTTCAGGAGCAAGAGCCTTTCACTCATTTATTTATTCTGAGCATTTATTGGGTATTCCTGACCCTGCTCATAGGCGCTAAGGCTAATCTAACCATAAGTAAAATAGAAGTTTCTGCCCTTATGGAGTTACATCCTAGTGAGGGAAGACAAACGATAAATGGGCTAAATAAAGAGAATACATAATATGTTAACTGACGATAAGTGTTAAGGAGAAAAATAAATCAAGGGAAGGGAAAATGGGTTTTGCCAGAGGGGGTGATAGTAATTTAAAATTGGATGGTCAGAGAAGCCTCCCTGAGAAGGTGGCATTTGAGCAAAGACCTGAAAGTGGTGAGGAAGTGAGTCATAGAGATTTCTAGAAGAGCATTTCAGGCAGAAGAAAAGCAGGTGCAAAAGTCCTAAGGTTGGGAATGTTCTTGGTGACTTTGGGGTGAGCACTATGGCCACCTTCCCTGTGGTTCATCTTTGAATGTTATAAAATCAGGAACACAGAAGGCAAATTCTTACAATTGTTTCAAGAGTCACAAGGAAGCAGAAAGGAGGAATCACACTTACCACTGTAATGAAGGGAAAACAGGGTATCCAGCCCTGCCTCTGTAACTTAACTTCCTGCCTAAATGAATTTAACAAGTGGAAGTTTTGGACTTATCAGCTTGGGTGTTGGTGACTTGGTTCTTCCCTCACCTGAGAGGGTGTGAAGAAGTGGGAGCTGGAGGATGGATTCTAGCTCCAGGTAACTGGGTTCTTGGATTTCCCAATCTCCAAGTCATCCTGCAGCTGGGAGAGCACCAGAAATCAGAAGAGGGGAATTTATGACTTTTGAAATCATTGTTATTGAGATGTGATTTACATCCCCCCAAATGCAGCCATTTTTGTGTAAGGTTGAAAGAATGTTGACAAACGTATATAGCCCATGGTGTGCTGATAAATACTAAACAGGTGACTCTTTAGGGAAAGAAAGAAACACTAATTTGTAGCTTTTGCTGATTTTTCTGATATGTAAATACTACCGTCATTGTTGATTTCAAGTTATCAGAGTGGTATCATGGGACAGGGTGTTGGGTAAAGATATTGGATCTTGTAGGCCTATGAGGAGTTGGTCCAGCACACCCAGGCCCTTACCACTGACGTAATCACTGCCACAATCAAGATAGAGAACGTTCCCAACACCCCACGTTTCTTTGGGCTTTGCCCAGTCATTCCCCTCTCTGTACACAGCTTATCACTGACCTGTTTTCTACCACTGTCGATTAACTGCCCTAGAATTTCATATCAATGCAGTCATACAGTATGCATTTTTGTGTGTGCCAGAACAATGATTTGAAATTCATCCCTCTTACATTTATTAGTAGTTTGTTCCTGTTTATTGCTGGGCATTCCATTATATGGATGTGCCATAATTTATTTATGCCTTTACCTGTTGATGGCCATTTGCATTGTTTCTGGTTTGGGGCTGTTATTCAGGAAGCTGCTATAAATATTTGTGTGTGAGTTTTTGCCTGGACATGGGTTTTTAATGGGGAGGGTATAAATACTTAGAAATGAAATGTCTGGGTCATGAGGAGAACGGTATGTTTCATCAGAAATTATCAAATGATTTCCCCAAGGACACTGACTATTTTACACTCCCACTAGCGAAGTATGAGAGCCGGTGCTCCATGGTCTCCTTAGAACTTGGTACTGTGAGTCTTTCAAATTTTAGACACTCTGGTGTTCATATAGTGTTATTTTGCTTTTAATTTGCATTTGAGTGTCTCTTCATGTGCTCATTGGCCATCTCTATGTCTTCTCTTATAAGATGTCCATCTAGATATTTGTCCATTAAAAAATGTTTGTGGGTTGGAGGTAAATAACTTTTCACAAAGGAGCACAGAATTTGGAGACATCTATAAATCGGAGAGGGTAAGAAGGGAAACAAGGCAGATAGGCAGGTGGCCACGGCGCCTGTGACCTTGGCACTTTATAGCCAGGGTGACTAAATGTCCCAGTTTTCTTGGGACTGCCCAGTTACAGCAATAAAAGTCCTGAGTCTCTGGAAACACCTCATTCTTGGGCAAACTGGCATGGTTGCTCACCCTGCAGAACTATATATAACTTGCACACTCTGCCTGGAGTCATTAGCTGCAAGCACAGGAGAGACTGTTGGTGGTGAATAAATTCTGAAGGGTCACACAGTTCCTCATTAGGGGCAAAGCCAGTGTTAAATGTGGGTCTTCTCGCTTCCAGCCCTCTGCTCAGATATCACTAGCTCGCTTCTGAGATAAGAATTCAGGGACACAGAGAAGGTTCCCTCCTGCTGCCAGAAACGAAATAAAACAAAAAAACCTCCAGTGATTGTTTTTTGAAATTACATGCACTACGGACTCATTTATTTGGCTGAAATTTTAATTTTCTGACCAGTGTAGTTGTCCCTGGAAGAACTAAGGCATAGAGTCTTACCGGTCATTTACACCGTAGTATAAAATAGCTTATATAAAAAAGGCCTTACCTAAGAACACGATTTGGTTTGGGAAAGGGTAGTGATAGAAAAGTTTGGGTGTAAGGCTAAAGGGCTATTATTAAAGAAGAAAGCACAAACACTTAACGGATTTGGGGATGAAAGATGAAATTCATCAACTTAGTATTGTGAATAGGGTTGTGTCGCTAGGCAGGGCAGAGTGTTTGTGGCTCACTGCACAGAAGAGGAGCTGAAGAGGGCCAAGAGGGAGGGAATTATTCTCCGTCCTTTATGTGGTGTTATGGACAAGGCTGAGCTTTGATTTATTTGCTATTGATTTTATACTTCATATATTCCTACGGTTCCGGGTTTATTTATAAAATGTCCCTATGTTAGTTATATATTGTTCTTTGTTTCAACCCTTGCTGCTATTGCATAACGTATAAACACAGTCATCTTTTGTTTTGCATTACCTTGGAGGAGCTAGATGGAAAGTCTGCTTATAGATAATATTACTGCTCTGTTTTCATACACTGTCTTTCTTTTGAGTAACTCCCAACATGTTATGACATTTTTCTTCTTAATGTTTATTAAATGCCCTCAGCATGCTCAGTGCTCTTGAAAGAATATGAAAGACACAATTCTTGCCAATGAGAGACGTGCATATTAATAGATGAGATACGGAAACATGCTTTTAAATATATATGAAATCCTGGGAGGTGACAGATTATTTTGTCTGTATGAGGCAGAATAATTGAACTAATGCACCCCACTCCTTAGCTATTGTCTTGCCAAAACAAAAACAAAAACAAACAAAAAAAAACAAAGCAAAGCATAGAGATGCCTTAGCCTACAACCTTCAGAATTGTAAGCCTGGAAGAGTTGTTACTTCAGTTAAGGCAGAATTCAACCGTTTTTGCCAAAGTTAACCTTAGTTCCGTGATACTCATGTCAAAGATTTTTGAATCACATAGAGTTCTTATGTTTGTAATTTTAGCAATTCAAGGGATCTGATTTTCATATATTAATTCATCTTTCCTCTGAACCTACTATGTGTCAAGCCATGTACTAGGAGCTGGAAACAAAAGAGTGAGCAAAACAGATGTGCCCTTGCCTTCTTGGAGCATGCAGTTGGGGACACAGACGAGAGACAGATAATTGTACTAATCCAAGTAGAACTACTGTGATCTGTGGGATGATGTAACAAAGTAACCTGGCCTGGTCTGGGAAGTTTTGCAGACTTCCTACTTGAGGCAAGACACAAAGGATGAGGAAGAGGAAGCAAGGTGGAGAGGTTGGAGGTAGGAGAGGGTTCTGTAGGTAGAGGAAGCAACTGCCATGACACAGTCCCGGAACTGATAAAAGGCGAGCGTGGCTGAGGTCCAGAGCATTGGGAGCAGGTCTGAGGCAAGGAGAGGCTGGGAAGGGAGTCTCGGCCAGGCCATGTGGGCCCTGGAGGACGGGGGTCTTTATTCAATGTGTTCAGTGAAGCATGTAGAATAGTTCCTGATGCAGCGTACATGTTGATATGATATTATTATTCTCATTTACTTTTATAAGTATATTAATAAATAATATTAAATGTTAACTATTACTATTTAAGAGCAAAGAAAAGCCACTAAAGGATTTTAGGTAGGGGTATAACACATGACATAGCCAAATTTTGTAACCGTAGTGTGGCTGCTGTGTTGAAGACAGATGTGAGAGCAGAGAGTGGCGCAAACGGCTCTGAGAAGATGAAGCAAGCATATAGCCATCTAACGGGACGTCAGAACAGACACATCCAGTGGCCTGTGGCTCATTGGTGCCTGCAGCCCATATGACTCAAGAGGTGCCTAACTCGAGGATCTCTAAGTTGTACAAGATTGTGTAAATGCATAGCTAATTCTTTAGGAGTTCTGACCTATTCAGTTTTGGATATGCAAGGGAGCCTAATACTGAATCTACTACTTGGTCTACTCTGGAAGGCATTTGGTAGAGACTATTAAATAGCTTGTGGAATCAAGCAGGAGGGCCAAGCTTTCAGAAATGGCCCCCAAAACCATACCCTAGAATGGGCCTCCATGAGGGCTGCTGCTTCTGCCTCAATCAGGAAGCCGAGGAATGAGGAAGCTACCCTGTGATGCCCCTGTAACTCTTCTGCAGTCTCATACCAGCTTATCAACAGAACAGGATGTGTAAATGGATGCCCAGAAAGCTAGCAACCAGACACTAAGACCTATGCCACAACTGCCATTATACGTACCTCCAAGAGCATGCCTTGTAGTCTGCCTCTGATAGGTAGGAACTTAATCATGTTTAGAACCCTGTCTTCAATGAGTTTAGCTTTTTAGCTCTGCAGCATGGGAAAACTCACCAGAAGGCTGTTGTAATGTCTCTTTTGAGCTCATCCATAGGATGCACCATGACACTTAACTAAATTCACCCTGATGCTAGATATTCAATAGAGATTTACAATTTACCACGCCCCAGTACTAGCCTTATACATTTGGACACTTTCAGAGCCTCAGTAGCCTTGTATATTGGAGGTAATGGTATGTATCTTGTAGGGCTCTTGGAGGAATGAAGTTAAATATGATAACCTGCAGAAGACCAGTAAGGTGCCCGGCATATGGTAGGCATTCAGTAAATGAGGCATCAGTCAATTAATGGACACAATTCCATAACTCCATAAAGGAAACAGAATCCCTGAAAGGTGGAGGTACGATGGAGCTCACCACTGTTGGGAGTTAGTGGCCTGAATAGATGTGGACCTTGTGCCAGTCACATTGAATTTTGAGAGCATATCTGCCCTTGGGAAAGTAGGTGGGATTGGTGTTTGTGCTATGTCATTTATAATTGGTGTTATTTCTTTCATTTTAATTAGTTTAATATTAAAAATAGTGGATGTACATAAACCATGAAAAGAAAGTTCCTCTTTTCAGTTTCTCTAGTGTCCTTCCTGTAATATCCTGTGCATAGAAGCACAAATGTACTATAGATTTTTCTTTCTTTCTCCTACAAAAATTAGGTCTGATTACATATGCATTTTGCACCTTTACTTATTTATTTATTACTGCATTGGAGATCAACTCATTTTTAGTTCATGTAGAATTAATCACCTATTGATGGCAGCCAGTTGTTTGCTTTTTTTTTCTTTCTTTCTTTCTTTTTTTTTACTTTTACAAAATTTGCTCTAATATCTATTCTTGTATTGGGTTGGCCAAAGAGGTCCATATGTTCTTGTCTGAGAAATAAAAGACACATTTTTCATTTTTGCGAATAACTTTATTGATTTGGAGATTTTGAGTATGTCAGCTATCTCCCACGTGATATAAAGTTGATTGTTCTCAGTGTTTCAATTTGATTGTTATCAGCTTCAAGTGGTCTACCCGACTGGGGAGCATCGTCCAGCGAGAAACCTCCAGCACGAAATTTCACAAACCACTTTTGACATGTTCGATCAGTCATGGCACCTTTTCCATACAGCGCACAAATGTTCTTTTGTGTTTCAGTTGAATTTTTACCTTTCTTGAAATAAAGAATAATATGCTGAAAATATTGCTTATTTTCTTCTATCTTCATTATTAAAATGACTACACAAAAATTCACCAATTTTGATAAGTTCTTTTTTAATGCACCTTGCTTTGACAGCTGTCACAATACAATCTAATGAAATTGTTTTGAATGAAGTTCAAGACAACTAAGCACTACTACAGCCACCATAGAGAAAAAGACCAAATGAACTTTTTGACCAACCCACTACATAAGTGACTATTTGTAGAATAGATTTTTAGATGTGGAAAGAGTGAGGCAAAGGCCAGTCCTGTTTATATTTGTATGGTGTTACCAACTTGCTCTCATGACCCTTGTCCCAGGTGATGCTCTTTATCCATCATGTATGAGATGCGTTTGTTCCTGCATCCCTGCCAATAGCATATCATCAACTTTTTTGACTTTTGCCAATGAGATAATGGAAGTGAAGTGGTGATACCAGGATAGGCCAAGAGGAATCCTAACCAAGGAATAGGGGTGAGGGATTAATTACAGCGTAGGAGGTGACCTTTATAAGGGAAACATTTACTATGTACCAGGCAACGACTGACCAGGCCGTTCACCTATTAGTACAGTTAGTCCTTATAACCACACTAACCCATAAATGTTATCATCCCCCATTTGGTTCTGATGCCCAGTCTCCGAGTCAAATATAGGATGCCCAGTGTACCTCCTGTGTGTCTTTTTGTTTGTTTGTTTTGTTTTTTACATTTGAGGAAACCATGGCCCAAAGGGATGTATGTACCCAAAATCCCAGAGCAAGCTAAGTCAGGACAACGGTTCCATTTTTTACCTTCCTATATACATTAGGCCACGATTCCAGTTTCTACCAGTGAGGCCACAAAGGATCTGAATACATCTTTTAAGGTGTATTTCATCCATAGTTTGAGCATAATAGTTAAGTTGAATTCATTCATTTCTTATAATCAGAGAGGTTCCATGATATTGGAATGGACATGATCTTAAA
Source organism: Mormoops blainvillei (assembly GCA_004026545.1). Taxonomy (NCBI): domain Eukaryota; kingdom Metazoa; phylum Chordata; class Mammalia; order Chiroptera; family Mormoopidae; genus Mormoops; species Mormoops blainvillei. The sequence continues at coordinate 14,174 of PVJD01006730.1, read as the reverse complement.
CACACTGGCAGTTTTCACACTGGTGATAGCTTTTGTGTAAAGTTCTTCCTCAGCGATTCTCAGTTCCTTTCCACAAGAACTGCTGTTTTTCCCAAGGAGCACTCTTGACAAAACACTAAGCTTCTTGGGATTTTAAGATTTTCTTCAAGGATTACACACCCCCTTGAATTCCACCCTCAGTCCTCTGGAATCTTAACATCAGCCTGTCAGTCCCTCCTGGAAACACAGTTGGAGACCCGAGTCGCCATCGGTGCCGTCTTCCTCATTGCTGGCTGCTGTTTCAGAGTTCAGGATCACCAAGATTAGAGGTTTCAGCTGGGACTTCCTTGTCTTTGTTCCATGTTTGTGTTCAGGGCCCAGGATCTTTTCTGTGTATATCTGGGCAGTTTCTACTTGAGTTAAAAATATGAGTGTGAGAATCCAGACCTTCAAAATTTAATGAGGATTAGGGATATTCAATTAGTGCATTGAGTCCCAGTGGGGAGATGACTCTTAACTGGCATAGAAATTAGGTTGATCATCCTTATCAGCAGGGGTGGGCAATGACTGGGAATATGATGGAAATAGGGGAATAAGAAATAAATGTTTTATCTGGAAAAATTAAACTGGGCCAATGACTTTTTTTTTCCCAATTAGGAAAGGCCCAACCTTTGAATTGTCCCAGATGGAAAACATCCTGACGATGGTCACATTCTTTTAGGGCAAGTCATGGTGTCCTGGAGAAAGTGCCATTTGATGTACTATATTTGCCCAAAGCAAGGAAAGTGTCAGTATCAAAGAAGGGAATTTGAGAGCTGCAGTGATCTTAGAAATTAACTAGCCCAAAGTCCAATTTTGTAAAAATGGAAAATGAGACATATGAAGTATATGTGATTTAGCCAAGAAGCCACCTCTGGGGAGTGTCAACTGGACCTCAAACCAAGCTCTCGGGTCTTCATTTGCTGTATTGTTCAATTTCCATTATGTGATCACATTTCATAATCTGCCAAGAGAATACGATTGCTTGGGATTTTGTTCATTTGTTTTCCTAAAGTGGATAGGGACTTACTTTCAAAGTTACCCTAAACAGAACTCACTGTTTTTAACTAAAGAAGGGAGTAGTCCTGACCAGTGTGACTGAGTTGGCTGGGTGTTGTTCTGCAAACTGAGTGGTCATTGGTTCAATTTTGGGTCAGAGCACATGCCTGGGTTGTGGGTTTGGTCCCCAGTCGGGGCACATATGAGAGGTAACTGGTCGATGTTTCTCTCTCAAATCGATGTTTCTCTCCCTCTCTTTCTCCCCTCCTTCCCCTCCCTCTAAACATAAATAAATAAAATCTTTTTTAAAAAAGGGAGAACACGGTACACAAATAAGAAGACTAATTTGTTAAAGAAATGGTTGAGATAAAGTGGATTGAACCATTTTTACACAGGAAGCTTAGTTGATTTGTAGAATGTATGATGTTTGTTGTGTTTTTGAAATTGCCATTCAACCCTTAGTTTTGCAGTAAATGACAAAATGGTATGCATTTATACTGTCTACTGAAGTCAGGAAACAAACGAGGTAGTGTTTTCTTTGTGAATGATCGACTGCTTGGTACTTGTTTCAAATTAATGATATAAATAATCTAACAAGGTCCTTCACTATACATTTCTCAGAGCAAACAGAATGCAGTGTGTTTTTATAACCAGATAGCTATTTGACTTTTTCTCTTTCCCACATTTGGATATAGATTGATATAGAATTACTTAAAATGCTGCATATAAATTAAACATTAAGAGGGAGCTATGGAGAGGCTTAGCCGCCCCATTATAATCTTTAGTTCCGTAGTCACTGCCTCAAGGACACTCCATTTCATATCACATGTCCTCCCTTTGGAAAGTGATCACCAAGGTTCAAGTAACATTTAAGCAGAACAGGAAACTGCATAATTTATGGACCTTTTTCTGTTTTGTGTTGTTATTTTAATGAAAAACATGAAAACAAGACTTTTCATACATTAACTCTCTTTCTTTTATTCTCTCCCTCCTGTCTTTCCAGATCGGGGCCCTGAAGGACTATTATCACTTCTACCACAGCAGGACGATTAAAAGGTCAGTTCTCTCGAGCAGAGGAACCCACAGTTTCATTTCAATGGAACCAAAGGTAAGAAGAACCGGCCGGGTGGGGACCAACAGGCCAAGCCTCTGCATTTTCCATTGGTAATAGCACACTGGGAACTGATGACCAGTATGAAGTCTCAAGTTTCAAGAACTGTCATACTATACTTTGCCAGTGTCTTTGCTTTCTCTTCAGACAAAGATAGGTGATGGCTTAATTTGTTTTTTGAAGTGCTATTATTACTCCAGTTGTAGAAAAAACCAAGTGTATCTTAAGTATGGTTTTTCATGGGGAAATGAGAAGGAATGTGTGTAGAAGAGATAGAGATTGATTGAGAAGTAGTGAAGTATTAAGAATACGACACACTATCTTACCTATTTATATACAGATCTGATGTTCTATCTGAACTCCATAGAGGGGTCTCTTCCAAAATCCTTAGGTGGCCATGAGTCCTTGCGATTTCAGCTGGCATTGATAGAGCCATGCCTTTGGCAGCCCAAGGACCCAGACCTTGTCTGGGACAGTGCGGCTACAGAGCACAGCAGGGACAGGACCTGGTTCCTGCTCTTGGGGGCTCATCAGGTATCTTTCTTACACGTTGTCTTTACTCCAAGGCCATCTGGGTTTTACAGACAACATATCCCAGAGAAAACATAGGAGGAGATAGGAGGATATGTCCAGGTCCTCCCACTCCGTTTTAGAGAAATGAAACAGCTTTAAACTGGGCAATAGGCCGCTGAAGGGTGTTAGGGAGTAATAAACTAGTAACTGGAATCTGAAACTCTGAGGGTGAGTTACATATCTGTCCTTATTAAGTTAGAGGAAGGGCCCAGCTCTGACGGAGAACTATTTGGCCTCCCAGATGTGGCCAGTAAATAGGAAGAGTGGCGGTACCAACCTGCCTCAGTTCCTCTGAGGGCTCACTTTATTGTTTACTGATTAAGAAGGGATATTTTTCCCCATTGTGATTTGGGTTTGCCAAATGTGCTTGTTTTGAAATAAACTGGTGAACAAGTCCCTACCAAGTGAGTACAGAGGGACACCTAGAGAGTCTTGAAATTGTATTCCTTTTTTAAGGCAACAAGGTCCCTATTTGAATTAATATGCAAATCAGTTTTTCATTTTGGAGTCCTGCCCTCTGTTATATACCTTGGCTCACCTTATTTAATTTTTTTTGAAATATTATCACACAATATTAATGATTATGAAATTGTATCATGGTGGTGGTTAGAAAAGCCCATTTGTCATAGATCCCAGTTTTCTTGGGTTACAGGAACTTCGCCTAATACTTACACGCTGGTGGTCTGTGGATTGTAATTTTTTTCCCCTTCATTTCTATTCATGATTAAATGTTTTTGGAAAAACAGTCTGTTATGTATGATGTCCTTGAATTAGCTAAGCTTTTGAAACAAAGTGATTTTTTTTATATTAAATAACTTTTTTGAAGCTTTCTATAACTTTAGTAATTAAAATGATTCCAACTTCACACCTCCTGTGAGTAGTCAATATGAATTTGAAAAATCCAAGCACTGGTTGGTTTGAGAAGTAAGAACAGAATGTAAGGAGATACTAAGCTCATGACGAAGGATTTACCGAATATGGAGCTATCCAATCCTTACTGTTATCTGGGGGATCTTGGTCTAAGTTTCTTCTTATCTCAGTACATTAAATAGCTTATGCAGGATCCAGTAGAGACCTTGCATGCTGGGACACACCGTACCTGGAATGTATACCCTTCTTCACCCAGTTCAGAGGAGCAGGGTCATCTCAGGCCAGCCCTAGAACACATGCTCAGTTCCCCTTCCTCCTCCTCAAAAAAACACCCCAGGGAAGAGCCATCTCTGACTCTTCATTCTGATGCCCCCTGCCCCTCATTCACACCCAGCCATCCATACAAGAGGCCCATGGTGCTACCAACTTTGCAGATCGAGTACCTCGGATGGGGGTTTGCCCACAGTTTCTTTCAGATATTTTGTTAAGTCCATTCATTCATTCATTGGCCATATCTTGAGGCCCTAGTATAAGTCAAGTCCTGTGTTAGGCTCTGGACATTTGGAGACAAAGCGGTACCACCCTCAGGGAGCTCACTGCAGGGTCTCCCACAATAGCTTTCAGGGAGACCCAGGACATTACAGTGCTTCTCAGTGTTGGGGGTAGGCGGCGCGGGAGATGAGGTCCACTATGTTTCCTTCCCCTCCTCCAGCACCCTCCTCAGAAAGCTCAGACCCACTTAGGTAATTTTTCCTTTTTAATTCTGAAAAGCTTTGTACTTGCTGAGAAGTTGCAAAATGTCATGAAGCATTCCTATATGCTCTTCCCAGGTCCCCCAAATGTAGACATTTACATTTTACCATATTTACTTAATTATATTGTCTCTCTTCCATTTATACACACATGCACATACACACACGTATATATGTATAGCTATATGTGTTTTTTTTCCTGAAAATTTAGAAGCAAATTATAGACACAATGCCCCTTTAAATATTCACTGAGTATTTACTAAATCCAAGAACACTCTTTATATAACCAGAAGGACCACAGTTAACACTCTGATAAAAATCTGGATATTAACATCAATATTATTATCTAATCAACAGATTTTATGCAAATTTTGCCAATTGTCTCTTTTCTTAGCCAGGATCACATTTAGTTTTCATTTTGCTTGAGTTCCCTTTGTACACTCTGTTATCCTTCCGTTTTTGCTTTTTTTCTTTCCTAGTCTAGAACCTCTTCAGAGATTCCAGGCCAGTTATTTTGTAGCCTGTCTGATCTGATGATTAGGTTCAGGTTTAGCAAGAACACAGGGAAGTGCTGCGTCCTGCCCAGTGATTCAGATGAGGAGGAACCTGACATCAATTTGCTTTTCACTCCTGATCTTCACTTTGGTCACTTGGTTTTCTCTCCTTTCAAATGACTATTTTCCCCTTCCTAATTAATTAGCATTTTATGGGCAGATACTTTGAGGCTATGCAAATTTCCACAGGCTAACTTTGTATTTTTCACTCCCAGCCACCCACTGGGGATGGAAAGCAAGTGTCAGTATGACTGACTTTCTTAAGCAGGTCTCCTTTTCTTTAATCTTGGGTGTGCGTGTGATTTGGGGTGATGCGACCACATGAAATGGCTTGGTGGGGAAAAAATGGCGATGTGTGGAGTTGTTTTTGATCGCCATTTTCTCAAGAAATGGGAAACACACACTAAATAGATCCTGGCTTTTACTTGCCGTAGTAAATGGCATGGCTCTTTTTTACCCCCTGCCTTTGTTTTTACTTAGAGGGCTGTAACGAAGGAAATCCAAAAGTAACAACATTGTAACAACAGCCCTCCTGGTGCTAAGAAAGCGCTGGGATCAGCTGGGGCCCTTGAGCCAGGAGAGCAAGGAGAGCCTGGTTCCCGTATGTGGACATTATGTTATGATTAGCTTCTGAAATGACAGAGATTCACAGGCGTCTAAGATAGCATCACTAGTACAGTAATGACAGTTTTGCAGATCACACTGGTACAGTATTACAGAAGTCAGGCCGGCGAGTCTTACAATTTTCTTATCTGTACGATCTTTCTTTTTAACTGACCAACTTTTCTCCAAGAGACCTAAGCTAAATTCCAGAAACAATAGGCTTGAGTCAGTGTGTCCAGAAGCCTCTCGTTAATCTGTTTAGAAATCTTTGCCCACTCTGTGGCATTTCAGTGGAGGAGAGTGTTGTCCAAATGCGTGTTCGGGAATGGAAGTTCTTTACAGCTCGTTAGCCGCCCATGCAGATCTGGGTGGGGGCGGAGGAGATAATTTTCTTTCATTATCCTTCTTACCCAGAATAAAAAAAGCCAGAATACTAAATTTCCTGTTATAGTGGGCTTTAAAAAAAACAAAAGTTGCCATGAAGATAGGCACCCGCATCCTACCCATGAGTAGTTACGTAAGCAGAGCTTCTTTTGTGCATTAGATTTATCTTGAAGGTTCTGGCTTTTCAAACTCTTATCTTTTCCAAAATATTTTCTGTCTGCAAATCTATTTTTCAGGTTTTTCCCCAAATCTAGTATAGAATCATGCTCTGCTGTGGGATCAGAGATGGGCACCTCTCCTATTCTTGTTTTTTTTTAAAGTTCATCTTCAGTCAACTCACCTCATCCCATGGATGCGAATGGCTGTGTATCTCAATTATGGAAGAAACTACGCATGTAATAATTATTTATTGCAGAATCATAGACTTCTTAGAATTAGACTTATCTCTTTCCTATCCAGTGCTAACATATTCTCCATCACACGCGTAAAAGGAATTTTTTTCAGATTTCTTAAGCATGGCCAGCGACAAAGTGTACTTTACTGAACAAGAAGACAAACATTTCTGTAATGGAAGAGATTTAACTCATCGAGTAATAATCTGCCTGTAACTTCTACCCATTGGATCTACTTTTGCTATCCAGGCTTATGCATAATAGCTCTTTAAATATTTGAAACCCCTCACTTATTCTCCTGGAGCAGCAATTGTCCCTCAGTACACGTGGCTCAGAATTAAGTGCAAGGCTTTCGCTCCCAGAGATATTGCCTGTTGGTTACATTCATACACAGCCTTTTCCTCTGAAGAGAATTTTAAAGCAGAGCATTTGTAGAATAACAAATAATAGGGTATAGAAAAAGGACAGGAGGAGAGAAATGAAGTGTTTGGAGGTAGTCAGCAAGATCAGATGAAATGAGACCTGTGAAAGAAGAAAGGGAAGTTCAGTTTCCTCACGAATCCAGGTTAGTAACTGTTGTGCCAGAGATTTGATTTTCAGGTGACTGGAGTTTCTCTTTTTGCTTCAAGAGCGAAGGACATGTGCTGGACGGGGTGTGGGAGTACTTCACGGTGCATAAGTCGTGTTTAGGAAAAGTTGTGCAAATCCACTTCTTATTAGGCAAACCCCATCCCCATGAATTCACTTTATAATTTCAAACGATTTTATTTTCCACTGCTGATTGATCTGTAGAGACACCCAGCGCATTCATTCATTTCTTTTTCTTAATCCTGAGATAAGCCATTTATAAGTTATTTACATATACCTGATCTACAAGGGGACCTTTGGAGGTAAAGAAACCTTATCTCGTGGGACGTAAGCGCTCGTGAGCGTCTGAGGTCAGTCTTACCTGACGTCCATGCATCGGTCACAGCCGTGCTTTTTTATCAGTCCGGTTCCCATTGGCTTGATGCTGCTGCAAATTCTGCTTCACCCTGATTTCCTCTCAGCCCACCTGCTCCCATTCCAGCTGGTGCTTCTGGGGGCTGCTTTCTTTAGCAGGTTAATTTTCTGCTCTTTGGTTTTAATGTGATAAAAACTTAACGGTTTGACTTTGTTTTGCCAAGTGCAGTTTTAATAATGTAACATTCCAGGGTTTGTGCTCATCAAGCCTGTGGGATGGTCCTGCTGTGTCGAGGTGGGATGAGAGAGGTTGCGTTCTTTCAGTCAGGCACCTGAGGCTTTGTGTTCTCATATGTGTCATAACTGGGTGGTTGTACCTGTGCCTCTCAGCATTTCACTGGTAAATGAAAGTCATTACCAAATATCCTGAGTTCTTCCGGGGGCAGTGTGGGCTTGGATCTGATGGGGAGCAGAGAGAACATGACCATGGTGCCAAGGGGCTTGTTGGGAGGGTCTTTTCTGTTCTAGGCTACTTTCTTGACCACCTTTTTACCAGCTATGAAATGCAGCTATTAAAATGTTCTATCTTTAGCTTTTGATAGCATTTCTGCATCTTTGAAAACCCCACTAGAATGTATATACTCCTGGGTGAAGCATTTTAGCCATAAGCTGGCAACCTTTGACATGTTTATGGTGGCGAGATAGCTAGGAGTGTGAGAGGGATGGGGGAGGTATGTGGGTAAAGATTCTACCATGTGCTTCACCTCCCCTTCTTTTCTGTCTAGTTTCTAATCTCCCAGTTGCCTGATGGTCAGAAACCAGAGAGTCAGTTTGTACACAGCTGGGTTTTCTGATGGGAGAGTTTGGGTTATGACCCAAATCTCTTATAGTCAGTAGTGAATTAAAAAAAAAAAAAATCTCAGCTATTTTAGAAAGGTTGCCAAATCTTTATCAAAGAGCACTTAGCAGTACTTCATTTTGAAAGATTATAAACTTACATGCCTATAGTGGGAGTGCGGATAACAAGGATAAGTGCGATGGGCCAGGTATAAAATAATCGGGTGCACGAGGAGGTGCAGAACCCTTTGTGTGTATGATGGAAGAGATGCCACTCAGCTCTACCTGTCGTTGTTCTGTGGGCAAACTGGCTCAGCATGGCCAATTCAAAAAAACTGGCATGTCTGGGTTTTTACGTAACATTTCCCAAGCTTAAATGTTGCAAATAATTAGAAAGTTTTAAAGTATTTGTGTGGACCAAAAAAAAACACACCTGAGGGGCATTCCAGTTTGTGACCCCTTGAGTGGGCAGCGATAGGAGAAAGGAAGACGGAAGATGGATGTCGGCACTTTAGTAACTTTGCTTTGTTCTCCCCCTACCTGACACTCATTTGGAGGGGCCCAGATGTGATCGTTCTCTGTGTCCTAGCCTCCCAAATGAAATAAAAATGTCTCGTAGGCAAAAATAATAGACTCAGGTTATTTAAGTTCTGAAATGAAAGCACCTGTGAAGACAAGGTGGAGGAGCTCCTTCTACGTTTCATTTTTTTATGTTTTGCCCAGTTTTCCACTGACACCTATTACTGCACTGAGATAAACAGTCTTAACCGAAAATGAATGTTGGAGGAAACAGGATTAAGTCAGAGGGCAAATGGCAAATAGAGTGATGGCCGGGTGAAAATAGGAAGAGGGATTTGATGGGGGCAGGGAGAGATTGTGGATTTTATGTGTTACTTTAGCCACTTGAAGGAAGGGTACTAAATGTGAAAGCTTTGTTACTTGTTTCGTCTGTATAATATCTCTAAGCTGTCACATTCTAAAAAAGTAGGTGCTGGCTCTAGAAAATGTAGGGTAATGACAAGATTCTAAATTTCCGGGTAGGTTTTGTGTTAGTTTGGATTACTTAGAACAAAATACCATACACTGAGTGGTTTGTAAACCATAGAAATTTGCTTCTCATAATTTTGGAGGCTAGGAAGCACAAGAGCAAGGTGCCGGAGTATTTGGTGTCTGGTGAGCGCCCGCGTCCTGGTTCTCCGGTGGCTGTTTCCATGTTTCAACTTTCCATGGCGGAAGGAGCAAGGGAGCCCCTGTCCCGCTCATGGGGGCGCCACCCTCATGACCTAATCACCACCAAAGCCCCACTTCCCCATACCACCCACTGGGGGTTAGGTTTCAATTTTTGAGTTTTGGAGGAATACAGACATTTAGCAGGTCGTAAGAAGGGAATTTTGGAACCACAGGTCCTATTGAGGTTTTGGAGAAATGAGAATAAAATAAGTAAGCAAACCTAAGGCATAAGCATAAACAGCAAAGAAAAAAAAAAAGAGCCAGCAACAACAACAAAACCCAAAACCATGTTGTCTGGCTTTGAAGAGAAATGTATACTGATTCATATATTTATCGTCATGCATGCAAGAGTAAATAAGGAATCCAGTTAAAGCATCAGCATTCAAAAGGCCTGATTTGCTAATAATGTTGTGAGCTTTGTTTCTCTGCTCAATTCTGCCAAATGTCAGTCAGTTCTTACAACATAAAAGGAGGCAATATGGTGCAGCAGAAAGAACTTTTGGATTTTGGTTCCTGCTGTGATCTCTGTAGGGTGAGCACTTAACTGCTCTGCCAGTCAAGTATTTTTCCGTTTGAAGACTCATAACTGTTCATGCATGTACTTAGGGAAGTATATATTATAATACAGTATAATGGACTGCATCTGTAAGTAAAGATAAAAAATATAGGTTAAATTCTTATAATAAAATAGTAAATGGCTATTAAAATATTGTTATAATCTATAAATACCAATAAGAAAGGTCTCTAAAATAACATGCTAAGCAAAAAAAGCAATATAAAAAGAACATATGTGTTTCCATTTATGTTAAAAAGAAAAAAAGACCCATGTACATGTGTGTGGTTGTATGCAAGATAGGTGTGGAAGGCTACACAAACATATTTAAAAACTCTTAATTACGTTTCCACACTGTATGATTTTTTTTTTAAACTATAGTGAAACTGCTTTTGTTGATGTCAACAATGCTTTGATATTTCAAATCCAGTTGATAATACCCCTATTCTCACCTGACTCTACCTTTTACTTGACATGGTGGTCAGTTTATTTCATCCTTCTTGAAAAATGACTCTCTCAGCTTCCTGAGGCCACTTTCTCCCAGTTTTTTTTCCTACCTCTCCTGCACTTTCTGTCTTCATTGACGGCACCTCCTCCACCTCACCTGTAAATTTTGGAGAGCCCAGGGCTCACCATTTTGCAGGTGTCCTTGCTTTAAATTTATATCTCCTTCTCTCACATACCTTACATTCTCCAATCACATGTTTAGTAAGTACCTATGACATCATATGAAATATACAGTACTTTTAATTCCTACTCATCACCGTGGCCCTCAGGCCTTTTCCTTCCCCAAAAATGGTGCTATGATTTATCCAGTTGTTCAAGCCAAGATTAGAACAATCCATTCTCGATTCTCACCCTTTTCCTTATTTCTCCACATGGAACCATCAAGAGATCCTGCTGGGTTCACCACAAAATTCATCCTGAAGCTATGAATCTGTGGACTTTTTTGTCTTGCTCTGCCACCAGCCTGGTTAATCTGCCGTCAGCTTTGACCTGGACTGCAGCAGCTGCCTGCACTTGGACACTTCTTGCACAGCTGTCCCCCACACAGAGTAAGCTTCCTAAGATATAAAAAGATCAAGTCTTTCAATGACTTTCCAATGACTTTAAAATAAAATCCAGGTTATTTTTCTTAATGATATTCCAGGGCCATCATGATCTGGCCTCTTCCTTTCTCCTTTATTAAGCCTTTGATTTCCTCCATTTTGCTTATTTCATTCTGCCACGGTGGTCACCTCTATCTCCTCAAACACTAAATTCTTTCCCTTGTTCCCTTTGCCTGGAATATATTGTACTTCCTTCGGTTTTTGAATGGCAGATATGGTCTCATCTTTCACACATCAAAGCAAATGTCACATCCTTTCAGGGACCTTCTACAATCACCTTTGCTAACTAAAATAGAACCTTCATTTCATCTGCTCAGCTACTTTAATATGTTACGTTTATCTTTGTTTCCTATCTGAATAGAAAATCATATTGTTTCTTTATTTGGTTGTTGTAGGTTTTTCCCATCCAGGGTGTACACTCATTGGGGTCACGAGCTCCATGCGTCATGTCAACTGTGGTATTTCCTTGACTTTGGACAATATATCTGAGCCATAGAAGATCTTCCGTAGAAGAATGAATGAATTGATAAATAAATGAATGATATTTTTAAAACTAATTTTTATAGGAAGATAAATGATGATGGCAGTAATAAAACTAGCAACTACAATTTTCTCTTATTGCCCTTAGAACATAAAACATTTTGTGGTGACACACAGCACTCCTTCTTTCAGTGCGGACATGGGGGCAGCCAGCCAGTTACAGAGACACTGTGTGATGAAGTGAAAGAGGCATATACTGGACTGGATATTTGGATTCTGGTCTCAGCTTGTCCACTCAGTTCCTGTTAACATGTCAGTCCTCACTGGGCTTATTTCACTTATAAAATCATGGAGCAGATGAACTATTTTCTAACGCCCTTTCCAATCCATTAATTACCATCTTGAACCAGTGTCCATTGTGATTTTACTGTTGTTCCAAGTTGCCCATCCAATGTGCCCTTTTTGTATTCTCTATTCCAGTGTCTTTTCAAAGTTCCTTCTTATACCTCTCTGCCCAAAACTTAGACTGTTTTTTAGCATATTCAATTCTCCCTCTAGACACTGTTTTGCCTGAAAGAGCTGATTTTGCAGTTAGACTTGAGATTAACCTGGTCATTCCTGAAACAGATACAGACTTTACCTACTCAGCAATGCTCATGAGAAATGAGGAACAAGTAATATTGCTTCTTTGTTTTCCCAGTTCATGCCTCTCACTGATAAAGGAGTCTGATAACGAAACCAGTAATTATTATTGCTAATGTTCATGAATTCTAGAAGGCAGTTCTGAATAACAAAAAAGTTCTTCAGAAACATGGGGACAAGTTTTAAAAAGCCTGCCCCTGGAAATTAGAAAACAGAAGTATGTACTGGGAGGGTGGTGGTGGTGGAGGTGGGAAAGAAGAGGCCCAAACTAAAATCGGATGGAACCAAAGATGGACGCAGTCCGTGAAAGTTTTTGGTGGATATGTATATATTTTAGAATCCATTGGCAAGGCCCAGCAAGCATTTTCCTGTTTGAGTTTGTCAGGCCCGGGTTGCCACCCCCCTCTCCCCGGCCACAAAAACGGTACAAAAGAGCGTCAGAGCGAGCAGGTGAGTAAACTCGACTGTGTCCTTGGGGCACATTTGCCAGGCCCCAGCTCAAGGGTAGCCTTTGCTCTTGATGGAATATTATAATAATGTCCCTTAAGATGTAGACATGCTTTGCAGTCTCATTCCTTGGACCAGCCAGAAGCCCCTCTTCAACCTTTCTATCCATGGAGAGAAAATGATAAAAAATGGAGACTTCTTGGAGGATTGGGAAGAAGTGGATTCATTCCTTAAAGCAGGGAAAACTGAAATCTCCCAGGGAGGAAGTAGCCCGAGAGAGAGATGGGGGTTCAGCCATTCATTCATCTCATTTCTCCATGGATCATTTTGAGTGCTTACTGCGTACAAGGTACTGAGCTAGACACCAGAGGGAAAGCTAAAAAAGCAGACTTAATCATTGCCCTCACAGAGCTTAGCATCTAGTCAAATCTAAGGTCCAGGCCTGAAACAAAACAAAACAAAACAAAACAAAACAAAACACTGTTCAGCATCAGTTTCCGTGTGTGCTATGTGATGTCCAGTTCGTTCTGACTCCCGGTGACCCTGTGAGCCAGTGATGTGCGTGGTGGCCTGCCCTCAGCAGCCCTACGTGGCTCACATAGATTCCTGCCTATGGCTTCTTTTATGGAGTTAACCCATCTCATATTTTGTCTTTCTCTTTTCTTGCTGCCTTCTGTTTTTCCCAGCATCGTTGTCTTTTCCCGAGATCCGTGCCTTCTCGTGATGACGTGCCCGAAGTAGGGCAGCTTCGATTTTTGTCATTTTTGCCTCAAGCAATATTTCAGGTTTAATTTACCCACAGACCCACTTGTTCATCTTTCTGGTATATCCATAGAGCTCTCCTCCAACACCATATTTCAAATAAATTAATTTTTTTGTCAGCCTTCTCCCTCACTATCCAACTTTCAGATCTCTATACAGTGACGGGGAATATGAAGTATGGAGGATCTGAGCCCTGGTCTCCAATGCCACAGCTATGCTCTTGAATTTTCCTCATTCTTTCATGGCTGCCCTTCTGAATCTCAGCTTTCTCTTGGTTTCTTGGCTGCTGTCTCCATTTGAGTTGATGAACCAAAGTAGGGAAAACCTTGAACAGTTTCACTATCTTTATTGATAATTAGTTTCTATACCCATGCCCAGTGTTAGCAGCCCTGTAAAGCTGAGACTTTTGAAGGTATCATTTACCTTCTTTTTAAAAAGCTTTTCACTAACACATCTCAAGTTTATAGTTATACCTATGGCTTCCAGATAAAAGGACAAAATTTCAGAATGAGCATGTCCCAGATACTGCATGGGACAACTTATAAAACATTATTTGTTTTTGTGAAATACAAATTTAACTGAGTATCCTGTGTTATTGGTAAGTCTGACAACCCTAATTTATACCTAAGTCATTTTAAGATTAGAATTAGGGAAAACAAACCTCTGGCCAAGATGGAGGCGTAGATAGATACACTTTGTCTCCTCACACAACCAAAAGAAGGGCAACAACAGATTTCAAAACAAAAAACAACCAGAGCTGCCAGAATATTGAACTGTATGAAAACCAAGGAGTTAAAGCAGAAACATTTATCCAGACCCATCCAGGAGGGACGGAGACGGGCAGCTGGGGCAGAGAGCTTGCACTGCAAGGCTGCGGCTGGTGGACTGGGCGGCCTCACATTTGTGTGTGGGAAAA